>MU254168.1:0-24679 GCA_019669825.1 Calycina marina
TATGTTGATTTTAGGCAAACGCGCTATTGTGCCTACTCCTTCGTCTGGTTTCCGCTCATCAAATGCATCAAAGAATCGAATACGAGTACCACTCGCCCATTCTTGCCTTTTGCGGGTCGTACGTGGTGTGGAGGGTGCCATTTCGTGATGTTTGCGTTGAGTTCGAATCATGGTGTTGAGGCTCTGTTCGCCTGCGCAGTCAATCCCTGCACCTAGTGTGGTTTATGTCCCCTGCTGACTAATTATCTCTGAGTGGATACGA
The DNA here is from genome assembly GCA_019669825.1 of Calycina marina. NCBI lineage: Eukaryota > Fungi > Ascomycota > Leotiomycetes > Helotiales > Pezizellaceae > Calycina > Calycina marina. The sequence continues at coordinate 263 of MU254168.1, forward strand.
GGTCACATGATTATGTACACATATCAATCTCAACATCACCACTTATTACCTCTAAAAGGTTTCCCACCTGTTCTTTCTAGCTTGGCGCATCTCCTGGGCATATCAGCAATGCAATCTCGTATTTCTTGCATTGCTATATTGTCCCATTCCTCTTGAATAGCCTCGTTCATTTCCTCTTCAATATCAAACACCCTTTGGCGTAACGTTTGCTTAAGAATAGCCCAAATACCTTCAATAGGACTACAAACAGTGCTTTGCACAGGGTGATATAAGTTTTGTATATTGCGAAGTTCTTTGTACTCCTGAGCGAGGCCTCTTTTCCGCATTCCGTGAGAAGGGTCGCTATCCTCTTGTAAACGCTACGGCTAATCGTCAATCTCTCGCATAGACTCAATCGATTGAACGTAGAGAGGTAGAAGTCGGTCTACATAGTACTCTTGAGTCATTGCGTTGCCTTTGACTTTCACTTCAACATTGTGAGGCTTCCAGCTTCCCATTCTTGTAATCGACGGTGATATTCGTCTTCTATTCCAGTTGTAGGTAGCTGACTAGGCTTCGCGGGATGAGCAGGACGCTCAATCTTGTCTTCTTCGTCGTTGTAAAACTCCACTTTTTCCCCACCAACTAATTTACGGGACAACCTCAAACCGGACACCTTTTAACGGAGGCCGTTCCTCAATATTCTCTGGCTCCTCACGCGTTCCTAGCTCACTAGTAGCTCCATTGCGTGCCTGCGCTGTAGGGCCGACGTGCATTTTGTCTTCATATATGATGTGATCGAAATCCAAAGAGAGGTTTCCAGACGTGGTCTGAACCGTATTGCGCTCTTTCAGCGAAATTCTTCTCCTAAATAACCTTATTCACATAGGCCATTATATATCGAGCTCCTCCTTTGGTATGTTCCTTCAGCTTTCGTTGCAATTGACGTGGTCCTACAGGCAAATTGTGGAATGCGATTTGAGTATCGTGAGGGTGTCTCCGAACGGGATTTCGTGACGGAGAGCAGAGCATTTTACACATCGATTTCGAGACTCTTGACTTCGATCCAACCTTTGTAGACCTCGACCTAGTCTTATGCTTTGCTAAGCTCCCAAGCTTCGCCCATTGTTTCTTCCATTTCCGTCCCAAGCCTCGGAAATCGAGTTCTTAGAAGTCGCCTTGGTATAGCCATTAGCGACATCGTACAAGATTCACGAGCCAACCCATTGAAAAATCGAACTTTCCGCGTAGCTGTAGCTTTTTTGTCTTGTAAAGATTCAGGGATGGGTGATCGGAAAGGGTTTGAACGCCTTGGTCGTCTTTTAATTGCAAGCGAGTTGTTTGTTCACAATTATTAGAAGACGCGATTTGAGGTTTCGGTGTATTTGGCGCGTGCGCACGGAACGTTGACACCCCTGTTGAACAGCTGTGATTGATTACATAAGTGTACAGAGTTTGATGTTCCGCGAAACTTGTCACTACTATTAACGGCATGGAACGCATTATTGACAATAGCTACCCGCTCATTCATCTAAAGAGAAGCAGCGAAGTTCTTCTACCTACTTCAGGTACTTCTAATTTGTACTTACAGTTAAACACGTATCTATCTGGCACACTTGTCGTATAGGTCAACATCCCCGGGCCATTCGGACCCACTTCCACTTCCCTGCACCAAATCTAAATATCACTAGCAAGCAGGCGACTGAGCGTAATTCATAATACAACATCCCCTTTTTCAGTTTATTATTGTTTATCGTATACGCGTTTGACCACCACACAAGACTTCCTGCTAGACTAGTCTTATTCTATATATACAGGGACTTGTTGATCGCATTCTTCACGAGGAGCACGTGAGCACTGGAACAACTTTTTCACCTCAATCGGGCGGGAGTGATCGTCAACATCATGAGATAAACGAAAACACCAGGAAGAGAAGACATGACCGATATTGGAAGCCTTTTCAACGCGACTCTCAATGGAGCTCAAGGGACGGCTCTTGGAGAATCTGGCACTACTATCACGACATTTGTTATCTCTTTGGCCAGTGGTTTCGTGCTTTTCGCTGTCCAGTTCGGAACGTTTCTCATAATACGGAATTACCTATGGGCTAAGAGAATCTATCAGCCCAGATCTTTCTTGGTACCTGTCAAACAACGAATCAAGCCACCTCACAGTAATCCGTTGAAATGGCTTGCCACCGTATTCAAGATCAAGGAGGACCCAGAGGTTCTACGGAGAGCCGGCATGGATGCATACTTCTTTCTACGATATCTCAGCATGTGCCTGAAGATATTTGCTCCAATGGCCGTCATCATCATGTAAGGATGCGCCCCAGCTCAGCCTATCATTGGACTCTTAGATGCTCGGAACCATTGTGACAGACCACAATTCTGAATATCTCAAATGCCCTGAGACATGGAAGTAAACAATGACTGATCTCGAATAGGCCTATTCTGATCCCACTCAATGTTAAGCAAGGAAAGGGAACTAACATCATTCAAGGAGTCAGCTACAACGTCACAGGACTTGATACCCTTGCTTGGTCAAATATATCGCCAGAAAACACAAACAGGTACTGGGCTCACCTGTTTCTCGGTATTGGCGTTGTTGTCTGGGTATGCTATCTATTTCATGATGAACTGGGCCACTATATCATCAAGCGTGAAGAGTACCTGAACAGCTTGGGCCACAGATTGAAAGCATCTAGTACCACAGTCCTCATTCAGGATATTCCAAGAGATATCTGTAACAAAGAATCTCTAGAAGAGCTGTATGGTGATTTTCCTGGTGGGATCCGCAGAATATGGTTAAATCGTGACTTCACGGATCTTGTGAACAAGGATAAACTGCGAAAAGAGTACGAAGATCGCCTGGAAAACGCCGAAACCAACTTACTACGGAAAGTGGTCAAGCGAAGCCGCAACGCCAAGATCGAAGTAGCTCGCCAGCAGACGGAGAGTGTTCAGCACGTAGTCTCGGGTGCGTACAATGGTATCTCATCAAAACTCTCAGATCTCCTGAAAAAGTGTAGTTCGGTTCTCCAGGGTTCGTGCAATAACATATTGACTAACTTGGAATTAGAACCACCAGGAAACCCTACAGAAGGACAATCTCCGGAGTTGGTTCATCCTTCAACACTAAGTCCAGCAACCCCAGACATATGTCGCTTCGATCTGGAATATGACATCTCGACAAATGCGGCATGGACTAAGTATCTTAAACCCAAGCAACGAGCAACGATGAGGATGCCTAAACCCGGGCACACCGCTGCTGCCAAGGTTCCTCTTTTCGGTCGTTTCTTCACTCTCAAGGTCGACACCATTTACTACTGCAGGAGAGAACTCGCAAGGCTAAACAGAGAGATCCAAAAAGATACCAAAGAGCTACAGGCATATTCGAAAAACTTGTCCGCATTCGTTCAATTCAATTCCCAGAAAGCCGCGCATCTGGCATGCCAATCGGTCGCGGGCATCGCTCCTAGGCATATGAGGCGCAAGATGGTAGAGATATCTCCTGGGGACATCAATTGGCCGAGCTTAAATATCTCCTGGCGTGCTCGTTATGTACGCCTTGCCATCTTCCTTGTTCTCTTCGGCATACTGCTATTTATTTTTGGTTTAATTTCATTCTTTACTGGTATATTATCCAGAGTGTCGACCCTCTCTGGATCGACATCGTGGCTGTAGGTGACCCCCAATGCTGTCTGCTTAATTCAGATAGTTTGAGACAATTTAATCATTGACTAACTCGAGATTAGCAAGTGGATCGGTGGCCTACCATCATGGCTTCTTTCGTTCGTGCAAGGTACTTTGCCTCCTGTCATTCAGGTTATTGTTCTTAGCGGACCACTTCCAATCCTCATACGCCTCTTAACGAACAGGGTCAGAGGTGCAACAACTGGCTCGGAAGGAGAACGCTCGCTTCAGCTATGGTACTTCATATTCCTCCTAGTAGAACTATTCATCATACCGACTATCTCTTCTGGGCTTACGAGCATTGTTGAGGAGCTCATCAAATCCCCAGCATCAGTGCCAAACATCCTGGCTACCAACTTACCCACAGCTGCAAACTACTACTTCTCCTTCCTTATCGTACAAGCACTATCTTTGAGCGCAACGTCAATCCTGCAGACCATTCGTTTATTCAAATTCTATGTCATTGGTCACGTCAACACCCCTGATGCTGTCTTCCAGAAGCTCAGTTGGACGAATTTGACACGGATCGGTAGTAACATCCCATGGTATACCACTTTTGCAGTCATTGGTACGTGTAACCCTCTTGAATTTGCACTGCTGCCTACTTATCCATCTTCAGGAATCGTCTACTCCGTCATAGCTCCGCTCATGCTGTTATTTATGCTCATCACCTTCAGTCTTTTCTGGACAGTGATCAAGAATAATCTTCTCTACTGCGTCCGGACCGGTAACGTAGATGGCGGCGGTCTCTTCTTTCCCAGCGCCATCAACCAACTATTTACCGGCCTGTACTTCTTGGAGATATGCCTTATAGGCCTGTTTTTCCTGGTCCGGGATACCGATGACAAAGTTGCATGTGCCGCACAGGGTATCCTCATGGCCGTGACTCTGGTGTGCACGGTCCTATATCAGATATGGCTCACGACTCATTTCGCACCATTCTACAAGTATGCCCCTCTACAACTAGAGGTCGAATCAAAATCCCTGCTGGCAGATTTCCAGGAGAAACGGAACGCTGAAGCTGCGGCTGCGGCTGCAGCTGCAGAACCGGCCAACTCGGAAACGGCAGATGAAGAAAAGGATACTGTGGCATCGCCTGTGCAAACTACCCACATAAACATCGAGCCCGCCGAGAAACTCGAGAAAACGGAGTCGAATAATCAACAAAGACCTCCATTTTGGCAACGACAGTCATCCCACCGATCAGCAGATCTACAAATCCAACAAGTCGAGGATGCCAAGCAAGCCGAACGCATCCTGGCTCGCCTGAACAGACCGCTCGACGAAGCGCGTTTGGCACACCTAGAGACCAAACTAGTCCGCAACGAAGCCAGCACCGGCAATGCCCTCTTGCCCAGACGAAAAGACATCGAGGCGCAAATGCTCGACGATCCCATTTCCAAGATTATTATGCAGCACAACGACGAGCTGGAGAATCTCGATCCCGAGGAACGCGATATGCTGGTCTCGGTCGCGTTTATGCATCCGGTGTTGCGCGAAACGAGACCGAGCGTGTGGATCCCGTCCGACGAACTGGGCGTCAGCGACGACGAAGTGAGACGGACGAGGGAACTGAGCAGAGATATAATAATAGACAACAGAGGGGCGTATTTTCACCGCAGACTGAAGGTACAAGTGGATAGGCCGCCGCCGGATATGTCTGAGTTTGCGCTCATCATGGGAGAGCTGTAGTCACGAAGTATTCTATGGCGTTGGGATAAGCTTGTGCATTTTGGTAGTAGGAATATAGATTTAATGTAGACAAACTTAGGCATATGTACTATCTCTTGCTAGTAACAGATCCTTGAGCTGTTCAGAAATAGGAACACTTTACTCGGTGTCCCAACTTCAAAGATTCAGAAGTACTCAGTTGTACCATGCAAGTAAGCAGAACAGCTGGTAATGACAATACTAGTAGTTTTCAATACAATAGCCGCTTCAGGAAGATGTGTTAAAAGCCTCCCGAGCATGGAGTCTCTTACGATGTCCAGACAGACTATGCACAGCTTCACCCCGGCTGGTCTTACTAGTACAGTTACCTTTGTAGAAGCTTCCGTGTCTCATGGCAATGTAATTTTGGAGAGGAAGTGCTGTCTATGCCGCTCGTCAATGTTTCACAAGAACCAACTAGGTGAAGCCCAGACTACACTCAACATATTCATATCACATTAGCAGTGGGCGCGTAAACCCTAAAGACTATTCAAGGTTGCAGAACGTGCGGTTGGAAGCTCTCTATTTGACTCAGTAGCAGCTGATCTGGCAACATGAAAAGTGAACATAAATTTTCGAAGAAGTTCTGAGCAAGCAAATGAAGCAAAATTCAGAGGGTACATTTGCGACCAACTCCCAGGATTTCAATTTTCATCCATCAGTATTTCATCAATCAACTCCTGTGGAATCCAATTCCTCCTCCGCTTCTTAGGTGGCGGCATAGTCTCATCTATATCACCTGACTGCAGAAACCCGCACTTCTTTAGAGCCCATCCAAGATCCTTCCACTCGCAAACTATAGTTTGTTCTCCGGCCTCAATGAACGCGGGATGATTGGCAACCAGTTGGGTGACCAGCGATTTGCGCTTTTGCTCTTCTCGAATGCCTTTGATGAAGTGCGCCACAAAGTCTCGTTCTCTACCGGATTGAATTGTAGTATCTTGAAAGGTCTTGTCAGCCTCCAAATAGTAGAATCGAAGCGAGGCAGAGCCTCCCTGTTTGAGACGTGGAAACTCTGGACCAGGAACCTTTCTGGAAGTCGTAGGTGCAGTGCGTGATCGAGTAACTCTGGGGATGGCCGGTGTCTGTTGAATAGCAGTACGTGAACGAGGTTGACTTCGGTTCGCAATCCCGATGGTCTTCATAGGCTTAGGTCCGCCTATAGTTGGCTCGAATATGGGTGGTACATGGTCACTCGTGGAATACATGGCTACCGAACTCGTCACTCCAGATCCGGGAGGTACAGGTTTGTCGCTATCATTGGTGGAACAAAGTTGTGAATTATCTGGCTTCGTTGTGATAACAGGCAGAGGTGATCTGTTGGGTGAGTGCTGGCCTAATGATCCGGCATGTGGGGATGGCAAGATACTAGCCAGTGCTGCTGTACATGGAGATGCAGGATTGCAGTGTGCAATGGCAGATAGACTCCGACTCTCGTCCTGTGATTCGAAGACGCCCGGAAAGCTTGCTAGAACATATTAGCATTATGAAGTTGTGGCTTTGGGGGAAGCCTACCCACTGAAGGTTGCGTTCGCGGGAATTGTTCCATGATATCCTTCAGAGCTGCCATCTCATCGATTATCTTCTCCATTTCTTGGCGAGACCCAGCTTCCTTCATCTCGAGTTGGGCAATATGCTCCGCCAATGCCTGGCGATCCCTTGTGTGTTCGGTATTAAGTGTTTCAATAGATTTGGAGTGTTCTTGGATGACCTGTAAAAGCGCAACATGTTCCTTGCGAAGCTGGTGTGCCCACAGCATGTTGAGGCCCTCTCCGACGCTTGGAAGTGGTATTGACTCCATTTTGATTGTGAGCTGCAGCAAAGGGGTAGGCTTATAAGTGTCGCTGATCTGTTAATGTGGGATCAGTCGGTCTTGAAAGTGGGTAGGAAGTTATAAAAGCGCATGCGCAGAGTAGAGGGACGAGGAAAAGATAGGAGAGGAATTGAATTGAAGTGAAGTGAAGAGGAGGGAATAAAAGAATAGAACGAGAGAAGACCTTCGGTAGATCCCTATGCACCTACTTTTAGCTTGTCTTGGCGGGCATATCAAGAAGGAACTTCCAAACTCAAACCAGGAAATCACGCAGAAACGAACGCCATACTAGCACAGGTGAGAGAATAGGTAGTGAAGGTAGGGTAGAGATGAAGAAATTCTAAGAGGGAGGATACATTTGAAAGAGTTTGAAATTTTTTTTCTTTCCATTTTGTATGCTGTCAAGAAAACCACAGGCAATTGACCCATGTCTAAGAGCGCGATCATGGCCTACCCCTAGATACAAGGACAGAAAGGGAAAAAGCACTTGCACCACCCAGCCTCCTTGACCGGTAGGAAAAGTGCCCGACGCGAGATATTGAGAGCTCGAAAGCCCAAGATGCAGCAATTCTTCTGCTACCAGATTACCCTGTTTCCTCGAGCGCCGGCGGACCCAGCCACTCTCACAATCACAGCCGACAGATGGCAATACTCTGTGTAAGCACCAACTTGTCAAGGCCGTGAAATACCTGATATGTGTGTGTTGGGTGAACGCTTAGATGAGATCGGCTACGTTCATTGGCATCTCCTCGATTTGAGTGCTGTAAAACTGCTCGATTTCTCTCATCATGCGAACATCGTCAGCAGTGACGAAGTTGATGGCAACACCCTTACGTCCGAAACGACCTCCACGACCGATTCTGTGGATGTAGTTCTCACGGTTGGCGGGGAGATCGTAGTTGATGACCAACGAGACTTGTTGAACATCGATACCACGGGCCAAAAGATCGGTGGCGATCAAGACACGGGATGATCCGGAACGGAACTCTTTCATGATCAAATCACGCTGACCCTGGTCCATGTCACCGTGCATGGCGGAGACAGTAAAATCACGGGCCGTGAGCTTGTCGGTGAGCCAGTCGACCTTTCTGCGGGTGTTGCAGAAGATGACGGCCTGTGTGATGGTGACGGTCTCGTACAGATCGGAGAGGGTATCCAGCTTCCAGTCCTCCTTCTCAACGGCAATGTAGAATTGCTTGATACCTTCGAGAGTCAACTCGGCCTTCTTAACCAAGATGCGGACTGGGTCGCGCATGAACTTGGTGGTGACCTCGAGAACGTCCTGTGGCATGGTAGCAGAGAGTAGGACGACCTGGGTGGATTGTGGGAGGAGTTGAAAGATGTCGTAGATCTGCTCAGTGAATCCACGCTATGCAACGTTAGATGCGCACGAGCAACTGGGAAATCGCAATACTTACGGACAACATTTCATCAGCCTCATCAAGAACAAACATCTTCATGGAGTCGGTCTTGAGGAATCTGCGCTGAATCATGTCGTGGACACGACCAGGAGTTCCAACAACAACCTGAGGACCCTCCTGAAGAGCCTTCATGTCATCACGAACACTGGTACCACCGATGCATGCGTGGCATTCAACATTCATGAAGTCTCCAATAGCGACAACGACCTTCTGGATTTGCTGAGCCAACTCACGAGTTGGGGCGAGGATCAAAGCCTGACACTGCTTGATGTTTGGGTCGAGTTTTTGCAGGACGGAGATGGAGAAAGTGGCGGTCTTTCCGGTACCAGACTGGGCTTGGGCAATGACATCGTGGCCTTATGTGTATCAGTAATTGAATCTGCAACTGTGCATTGGAACTGACCCTTGATGACTGGCATGATGGCACGCTGCTGGATGGTAGATGGACGCTCGAAGCCATAAGCGTAGACACCTGTTTGGATATTAGATTGTGGCCATCCTTAAAATTGTTGCTTTTTAGCGTACCTCTCAGAAGCTCAGGCTTCAGGTTCATGGTATCGAAGGAGTCAACGGTCTCGTCATAGTTGGATTCGATTTGGCCTGTGAAGAATCGCAATTAGCATCATATTCGTGAGGCTCCGGAGAGCGGTGAGCGCAATGGTTGTGCGCATGGTCGCTAAAGACTATGTTGATGTTGATGTTGATGCTTACCCTCTGGGATCTCCTCGAGTCCTTTGTCTGCAGAAGCCATGATTGCGGTAGTTCTGCTGAAATCTAGATTCAAGCTGCCGCTTGAGATCTAGATGGGATAATGAAGTGTGGTGGTGGAAAGAGGTGGGGTGGAGTGCGCAGAGTTCTCCTAAAGAGACTGCGACAGTTAGGGTGCTTGTGCTGTGAAAATACTAGAATCTAAACCCCCAAAGAATGAGAGTGGTTATGGTTTCTAGTATGTTGTTTCTGGGTGTTTGTTGATTGTACTGGTTTGGTATGAAGTTAGAGAGACGTGGAGGAGCAGTAGAATTTTTTATATAGCAAAGCGCCTCACTCAACCGGGCCCCACTTGAAGCCAAGGCCTCTTTAGTGTGCTTTGGAGTCTTCGTGCCAAGACCCATCATCAAACGTTCAGACTTTTCAGATTCACTTCACTTGTTACTCATACTCATAGTAATATAGCCTAAGTGGTGAATGGCACCCCTTGATTGAATGCCACCCTCCGCCTCTACTTTCATCTTTCATCGACAGAACAGTGTCGTACGCTTCTGGTCCTGTTACCCTCTCTTTGAAGCCAGTGGCGAACTCATCAATCACCAGGAGAGACAAATCATTGGGTCAGTCGTCTACAGTCTGGAGAAACGCCGTCACTCAGAGCCTGTGATTGAATATCAGAATGAAGACTTCTTCTTTTCTTCCTGAGCCTGGATTTGCGACAAAACTTGACATATTCCCAGCTAGTGGAATCAGCGATGCGTCTGGTATGACTCAAGAGCCAGAAGACTCACCCGTTACGATACCATCGCACCCCTTGGGACTCAAGCCATCAGGAAACCAGTACACAGCTGTCAGCAATGCTCGTGATTCCCTGGGAGAGTTCCAGAGACTAACCGATGAGGCTCTAGTGGTGTTGCTAGAGTACCTTGAATCACATTTGCTTCGAAATCTGGGTGCCACCTGCAAAGCTTTGTACGCGTTCTGTAGGTTGGATGATTTGTGGAAAGCCCTATTCATTGAGTAAGTCTTCCTTAAGTTGAGATGACAATTTTGTTGGAAGCAGGATATGGATTTAGATGTGGTGTAGCAGTTTGTACCTGCCTATCACAATCAAACACTGGAAATACATGTTAATTACGCTTCTGAAGCAAGTCACTCTGTGATACTTAGTTCAAATGTAGTTGCATCCAAGTATGCATGGTGTAGATGGGTACAAGCTGTGAGATCTTTTTTCTTGCCCCCCTGATACGTTGGCTTGCAATCTGATTCCAGCTTACTCCATAAACCACTCGCAAGGCTGACATACACTAGATCACACGAAGTTTGCAAACAAGGCAATTTTCAATGGCACGGTACATGGAGATCAACGTACCTAGGTCTCTCCCAAGACCAACTCTCTCAGGTCCGCTGTGAGAATGTCTTCTCAGATGTACTCTACAGACCTTTCCTCTGCACGCATACACCACTATCTCCATACACCAACAACATCCCCCCATCAAACGCCATCGCCAGACTTCCCAATCTGACCGCTACCGAGTTCCTGGAATCCTGGAGTGACAAGCCCTTCATTCTCACCCAGACCGTCCCAGAATGGCCCGTCTACTCCACCTGGGATACAACCCACCTTCTGGAAAAATACAGCACCGTCAAATTCCGCGCCGAGTCCGTCGACTGGTCTCTCGCCACCTACGTCGAGTACATGGCCTCCACCACCGACGAATCGCCTCTCTACCTCTTCGATCGCTCCTTCATGTCCAAAATGACCCTCAACACAGACCCATCCAGCACAGCACCACTGGACTACTGGCCACCAACCTGTCTCGGCGAAGACCTCTTCGATGTTCTCGGTCCTAACCGCCCAGATTCAAAATGGCTAATCATAGGCCCTGCACGCAGCGGTTCGACATACCATAAAGATCCCAACGCTACCAGTGCTTGGAATGCCGTGTTAAGAGGCTCGAAGTACTGGATTATGTTCCCATCAGCTACGCCGCCGCCGGGAGTCTACGTCTCAGCAGATCAGAGCGAAGTCACCAGTCCCCTCAGTATCGCAGAATGGCTACTTGGTTTCCACGCCGAAGCCCGCAAAACGCCAGGATGTGTCGAGGGGATTTGTGGGGAAGGCGAGGTCTTGCATGTTCCGAGTGGATGGTGGCATCTCGTCGTCAATCTTGCGGCGTCGATTGCTATTACGCAGAACTTCGTGCCCAGGAGTCATCTGGTGAGTGTCTTGATGTTTCTGAAGGATAATGTTGCGGATCAAGTGTCGGGTTTTAGGAAGGATATTAGCGATCCGTATGGACTGTTTGTGGAGGGCATGCGGGAGAAGCATACAGAGCTGCTGGAGCAAGCGTTGGCAGAGTTGGAGAGGAAAGCGGAGGGGAGGAAAAGGAAATGGGATGCTGCGGTTGGTGGTGTTGATGGGAAGAGCAGCCGTGGTGGTGGATTCAGCTTTGGGTTTGGAGATGATAGTGACGAAGAAGTGTCTTGAGTGCCTTGAGTGCCTTGAACGCCATAAAAGCTTGACTGTATCTCTTCCGGAATACTGAACCGTGCTCCTGATCCTTCTATTCCTGATTGTTGCCCAGCAAACGACCTATGCTTGTAACAATTGTTGGTACATATATACAATTCCTCTTGCTGCCAAACTCCTGTCTCAACAGGCCAACGCTAAAGACAAATATACACATATCCTTTACGCCATACTGTAGTCCAAAAAGTTTGCGCTTCCTTCGAACGCCTGATGGGACACAGCAGAGGCCACCTTGAAGTGTATCACTTCCTCGTTACAGCAGTGCTCCCCGTCCTCGCTTTCTTCGACTCCTTGGTGTCAGTCCCGCTATCCTCGCCCGCCGTCTTCTTACTTCGCTTGCTCCCCGCCGCCGCAGCCATCCGGTTCCCACTCGTCGTGCTCGTCGGCGTTGCGTTCCCCGAGCCACTCTCGCCCTTTATGTGGTTTGTCGCGATCGGAGTCTGCGCCGTATGCGCAGGTGTACCTTGTGCCGAATGTACTGGGCTCTCCTACCTCTTGATCAACCCCATTTCCTCGCTCCATTGTAAAAAGAGAAGAGGAAAACTCACAGCATTTTGCTTGAAGCTCACACTGCTATTGCTGAACACTCGATACTGATCCACGCCTCCACGCCTCCTCAACGCACCACCGGCTCCCGTGCCCTTTGTGTAGTTATCAAAGCCCATCATGATATTGCCATTCGGCGTATCGTCTAGATAGGCTGTCTCCTTGTCGTATATCCGATCATCGTTCGCAGCGATTTTAGCTAACAAGACGTCGCGCTGGCGCAGAGCAGCAGCGAGTTCGCGCCGCTGTTTCTCGTAAAATGCAACGCCTGGCTGGTCTGCTGCTGGGGCCGCTGTGTTCTCGGCCATTTCTGAGCGATTGTGTAAGGTTGGGATTTCGGTGTAAGACGGAGGAAGTGAAGCTACTATGGTGGTGGGGTAATGGACTCAAGTACGACAGCTCTTGAAAGGGCTTTTTAGTGTCTCAGAACACTAAGCATAATCATACTGTGCGTTTCCACAAATCCTCTATGAAGTACCTACCGTCCAATCCCAAGTATCGCATCCCCAAGCTGCTGTTGTTTAATGATTATTAAGCTTCTCGCACTGGGCCATAAGCTGTCCTAATATTACAGGTAAGTGCCGTTGTGTTGTGCCAGGTTCAATATAGAAGACCGCTAGCGTCTATCTCAAGAAAGTAAAATCTCTCCTCCTTTTCCTCCTTTTCCTCCTTCCCCTCCTTCTCCTCTTCCATCCTCCACTGCTGTCTTTGTTGTCATTCTCCCCGTTATCCCCGTTATGTTTGTTCTGTTACCTTAAGTTGTAGTCTCCCTGTTATCATTACAAATTGAGCCACTGCTCGTATAGCTTTCTGATCTGGCTTCCAATTTTCTCTTGCTCCGTCTATTGGCATCCTTATTGCCATGCCTAGTCTTCCCCTCCAAGCTCTTAGTGCGTATTCAAAGTCACCCCATCGGTGAATCCTCAAGTACAGTACAGCCCAATTGGTGTTTGTGCTTCAGAGCATTAGCTTCCGGATAATGGATAAGCAGCCCAAGCGAAGACTAGTCGAGCATTCAACTCAAGACTTAACTTAACGTACGCCAGGTTCCTGATCATGCCTTTGTATTATAGAGGCCAAGACTTCGAGATGTCCGTATGCAGTCGGCCTATTTCAATGTCCGCGCTAATTTGAGACAATATAACTTGTCATAATCAGGGCTCTTGAAAACCCGAGCTCTGCAGCTTAAGGGAGCAGCAGATAGCTGCGATCCGTTCCTTCTGCATTGCTTTCCGCTCGAGCTGGCTGAGGTTTTTTTGCTAAAGGCAGGGCAGCTTATAGATAGCACAATGCATCCCCAATATCATAGCAACTCTCGATTCAAGGCCATACTCAAATCGTATCAGATCCGCTGGACGCATGTAAGACGACCTCAAAAAAAAAATGACATGGAAAAGGCATCCTTATGGCATGGATTGGGTATATAACATTAAGCTGTTGACGTGCAGTATGTGCTACTTCCGGACCTTCCTTGCATGTTTGACTAGGTTCTCTATCACCCCTTCAAAGGCTTCTCGGTCTCCAAGTTTCTCATCCGTCCGCCAGGTCCAGTATTCCAACAATTCTTTCGCCGTGACTTCCATCGCCTCTAACTTGGTGACATGCTCTTTCAGTTCTTCTATGGATAGGCCATCAAGTGCTTCATTCGTAGTAACGCAGAGTTGTCTTGCAGAAACCAGGTCAAACTGTAGCGGCGAATCTGGACCTCTCCTTCTCTTAGACTCTGAACGTTGTTTGCCTTCAGAATCAACAGAAGTGGTAGATCCGTTAGTCCCCTCGAGCTTTAGCCGTGATATCGATCGTGAATCGGTAGAGTTCCGGGGTGAGCCAGATGTGGTAAGATGTACAGACGGAAGAATGAGCTTATTTTGCTTGGAAGCTGGGAGAATCTCGTCGAGATCGACAGGGACACCAAGGGATACAAGAAAGAGTCGCCGTATGCGAGACCGTATCCAGTTGGGTGGCTGAAGAGGAGGTGGAGCTACCAGTTGCGCCCATAGTGAGGCGCTTCGTTGAGTAAGGAAAACAGAGTTTTCTACCGAGATAGGTGGCAGTATAGATGCATCAATCGAATCTGGTGGGAAAAGAGCATTGATGTACGGCTCTGTCGCTGTGTAGATACCCATACCCAAATCAAGGTCAGAGAAATTGAGGACAGGCTGCACTGGGATCAGAAAATGTTGGAATAGCTTCATGTATACTGCTACTTACAAATGATAGTACTGCAGGCAAAGCCTGCGCAACTGGAGCAGGCTCTGCCACCTGAAATCCATCGTCAAAATCGCCAAATTCATCGTCTTCTTCCCCTTCTTCGAAATCATCAAAGTCATCTCCGAAATCACCGTTTTCCTCTTCGTTATAGTCGCCAGACATGGAGTACTTATGCACACCAGACAACACGCGCCGAGTATGACTTATGGTAGAGGATCTAACACCTGTTGGCGACCCTGTCAATGGCTCCGAAGTGGAAGATGATGGAACATCCATACCTGGCGCATCTCCAACCTCTTTGACTTCATCTGGTTTAGCATCGGCACCGCGCAGTTTGTAAGCTTCGGTGCCTGGTACATCGCCATGACTGGGCTCGTCGTTGACCTTTTCAACTCGGGTGATAGGAATTGGCAGGTCTCCAGGTGTGCCGCCTGCTCTGGGTCGAATGGCCTCCTCTCCTTCTGCAGCTGGGGCAATAGTATCCGGTTTGATCGCTATCTCGGTATCGTCGTCTATGACTTCAACTTCGTCTGGCACCGCATCACCCTTTCTCAGCTCATATGCTTCAGTGCCGGGTACCTCGCCGTGACTCGGTTCATCGTCGACCTTTTCGACCCTGGTTATAGGTATAGGGGTTTCTGCTCCGGATCTTGCATCGGAGAAATGATCATCAGAATCCGAGGAGTCTGGGAAGTGTTGTCAGTGAGATGTGTATGTATGATTACGATGAATTGATATCGCACCTAGATCAGTTGTCTTCAAACTCTCCATGGCAGGCTGCTTGGGCGACTCTGACTGTTCTGCCATGGTGTGTGATATCTGTGAAAACGAGAAGGAGTAGAAGCCGCGAGCTTGAGTGTTTGGGTTTGTGATAATGGCCTGGGACTGGAAGCTGTCAAATGCCGAGCATGAGGGCTGGGCCCGTGGAATGGACTTGGAACGACGGGCGGGGGCGTGGTGATTGTAAGGCCGCCCCGCTCTGGAAAGGTTCCCAAGTTGTTGAATCACAGATGTTTAATGCAAATACATTCTTCCGTGCGAATTTGGACGACTAATACAGTTCTAAAAGCTTCCCCTTCATATGGATGCCAGTTTGGGTTCAAAGTAAATACTTCACTTAACTCCAACAGATGATCCCTGCTCGTTGAAACAGCTACTTCAACCTTCAACCTTCAACCTTCAACCAAAAACACATCGGTCGCGTTATTCTCTGACCACGCGCGTCAAGCACGTTATTGTATAATGTCCGACGTAGAATCTTCAGACCCTGGTGCAGATCGACACTCTCCAAAGAGGCGGCGAATCAGCGCATACGACAGCGACAGCTCTTCACGCCGTTACAGCTCTGCTGATGACAATGGCGAAAGGCGCATCTATAGACGTTCTTCGAAGTCCATCGGCTGCAACGATTTGCCAGTTAGAAGGATATCCAGGTCCTCAGATGGCAGCGTGCGCGACCGTGATCACAATTTCCACAGTCGGACCAGAAGTAGCTCGGGAAATCATGCAATTCATACACCTCCTTCAGATGAAGATATCGCTACCCCTCCGAGCTACAAGCCTCTAAAGATCAATTACAAGCAGAAATTCATACTCAAAGGTCACTCCAAAGGCATTTCTCAGGTTCGGTTCTCGCCAAATGGAAAATGGATAGCAAGTTGCTCTGCAGATGGGACGATCAAGATATGGGACGCCGTCACAGGTCAGCACAAGCGGACTCTGGAAGGACACTTAGCAGGAGTATCTACAATTGCCTGGAGTCCAGACTCGAATACACTTGCCTCTGGTTCAGATGACAAGGCGATCAGACTATGGCATAGAGCCACGGGAAAGCCGTATCCAGCTCCTCTACTGGGCCATCACAACTATGTCTACTCACTAGCATTCTCGCCGAAGGGCAATATGCTTGTCAGTGGGAGCTATGATGAAGCTGTGTTCTTGTGGGACCTGAGAGCGAGGAGGCAGATGAGGAGCTTGCCTGCACATTCCGATCCGGTCGGTGGAGTCGACTTTATACGGGACGGGACATTGGTTTGTAGTTGCTCTACAGATGGGCTAGTGTAAGTACTTTCGGAAGTCCAACTCGACATACTCAGGTTAACATGTGTCACAGTCGAGTATGGGATACAGCGACTGGTCAGTGTCTCCGAACTCTGGTCCATGAGGACAACGCTCCTGTTACAACGGTTCGCTTCTCTCCCAATGGACGCTATATATTAGCTTTCACCCTCGATTCATGCATAAGATTGTGGGACTATGTCGCAGGAACCTGTAAGAAGACCTACCAAGGCCATATTAACAAGAAGTACTCGCTCGGTGGTGCATTCGGTATCGGGGGCAGCGAAGGATTCATAGCTTCGGGCAGTGAGAACGGAGAGATCATTTTCTGGGATGTGAAGACTAAAGAGATCGTTCAACGGGACATTGGCCATAAAGGCGTAGTGTGCTGGGTTGATACATCTCCAACACAGAGAGGAACACTCGTTAGCGGAGGCTTAGATGGCACCGTTAGTATCTGGGTGGATGTTAACGAGCCGGAGCACGCACTGAACGGGATCAGTAAGGTGAAGCAGGAAGAAAGCACTGGGACTAATTGCCTAAATGACGATGTCACTGTCATGGACGGAGTAATTCCCAATGGAGTTTCAGGATATGGTGGTGATGATACCATATTGAACGTTCGCAGGAGTTCGTTTGAAGACGGGATACCCCCAAAAAAGTCAGATGCTATGGAGGAAGACTAACTGCGTAATTCTATATAAAGAGATAATTGACTTCTACATTCTTTCCTTCTGGTAGATGCAAGAATCATATGTTATGTGAGCCACATATGAATACTTCCTGGCACAGAATGAAATTATGGCCTCCTTCGGCAAGCTCTTGCTGCCCCACATCTCTATAGCTAATCTAGTATCCACATTTTAATTCACTGAATCCTCTCGTTAGCTTACACGTGACAGTACGCTTTGAGGCAGCCCCTGGCGAATCACAGGAACCTATACATCATAGGAAGCATCCAGAGAATTGTTTTCAACAACATTTTGCAATCAATCCCCACATCTCCATATGATACTCAGTTGTGCCTGAAACTACATTGACGAGACGTTGAACGCATAACATAGTCAATATGTCTGCAAGCATGACTCCTAGTCCAGATACTGAGGCGCTGCAGCACGTGGTATCATTAAGACACGAGGCTGATGGCGAAGCATCTTTAAATTCTACCAGAGCAACTGAGTTGATAGTTCTCTTGCGTCAAGAGTTCTAAAGCAAATTTCTATCATTTACCATTTACTGATTATTCTAGGCACTCGTCCCAATGGAGACTTGGAGATATGCGAACAGATCTGGCCGACGGACAGGCTCTGCTACCTGCATCATCGATGAAGTCGACAGGACTAATCGTTGGTCTATAATTGATGCGAACGAGAGCGATCGCGAGAATTCCGTTAACGAGGAGCAACAAGATCAAATCTTTTCTGACAACGACCAGATGAACGCTACCTACCTACCGTCTCTATCATCTACTTACTATATGGTCATTCAAACACCGCAGACTAGAAATGGAGAGTCTCAGATTCCAAACATGTATCTCAATAGAGAGACAGGCAGAGTCCACTGTCCATCTGATACTTATACTAACAACGTCCAACTATACATACGTGCACAACTTCAGAAAACCGTCCTGTGCCATAATCAGAAGCCTCGCATTGGAGAGATGGAGCCAGTTTCCAGCTTGCTCGCGAAGTTGGAAGATTACTCGGCTCTCGAAACTAGCATTGTCCGTTCGATGAAGGTTCAAATGATTCTATTTGGTATAATCAAGCTGAAGTCTATTCCCAGCGATGATGAGTTCGAAATTTAATACCGATCTCAGATTCCACTTGCGAAATTCAAGACGTTTATCGGCAATGACCCAATTGGCAATCGATATATTTCGGATAGAGTAGTTGACAATTCGCTGACTTTAGGTGGGTTCTCTTTTAGGGGTCAGCCTTGGACCAAAGTAGCAGCTGCTTGTGGAGAGTCTTCTTCTGCTATCTTTCCACCTCGTCCTTTCAGTCTTGTACCTGGTCGCCAGAACTGGAATTCTACTCGTATTCTGAAATAAATAGCGACGATTTGTTCTCCACTCTGCCACCGAAGAATTTACAGAAAGCTGCAGGGCTACAGGGCTCGAATTTGTCAAATTGGAGTCTCAAACTCCTGGCTCCCGGTTCTTGCATTCGACGAGCGAATGTGAAATACATGGGTCAAAATGCCCTCGAGGGATGTCATATATCACAAAACTTCCTCAATACCCTTATGCGCTCGAAATTTACTCTATTTGAGGCCAGAAACAAAACGGTATACGCTCGTCAATTTCCTGCGCAGGATATTTGCACAAGCTCGAGGTTTTATCAGAAATGGAGTTGTGGAACTCAAACTGGAGCCGAAATACTTGTTTGAACCAGAGGAAAGGCCCTGTGCACAATCTCAGGAGCACAAACAGATGAGCTACTCCTCAGGTCATAGGTTGCCTACCGGCGCTGACCAGTATTGTCGGTAAGTACTGTCCTTATCTATCGATCGTGTCCTTTCAAGCTGATTTATTTCAGAAGACGTCTATCCAGGAGAAATGTACCTTATAACCGTTGATCCATTAACTTCTGCCTGTGTCTCGGTTGCCTGAAAGTGGACGAGTAAATGTGCAACTCATCCTTTCTGTCCACCCATACTTGACGCTCCGCTTCTCACGAGATTAACCTTAGGCCTCCAACAATCATATCAAACCCAATCCCTGCGGATGCGGATCACACATGGTAGTCGTGGCAAGTATGTCATCTTGTGTCGTTGTCTGGGTTCGTATGTGCCTTCCACAACCACACTTGCAGCCCTCGGAGCCAATTATGATAGATTTAGTCTCGACGGTCGACCCGAGATATCTAGAGATGCCATCGAGATGAGACCCAAGTTGGGATCCGAATGCATATGGATTGACCCCCTGTGCATTCTCTAAGTCTCTGAGGAAGATTGGGCTCGAGAGTGCATGAAGATGGCAGAAGTGTACTCCAACGCGGCGGTCATGATTTCAGCAGCAGCTCCCGATAGCAGTAAAGGCTATCTAAGCGCAATAAATTTGCTTCAGAGACCAATGAATGTCCCAAATAATTCATTCTAGCTTCGGTAAGAAACTAGCGCCATGAAGGGTATGTCTACGCTATCATTTTCATCTCGAGCCTGGACATATTAGGAGATCCTTCTTGCTCTACGGGTGCTCACACACACGACTAATCAGATGATTTGGGAGTGCCGAGACGGCGTTCGCGATGAAGGTCAACAGAAACGAGTCTTAACCAACAGCAGCGTGTCAAAGAAGTTTTTAATAAGATATGTGCATGACGCAATTGTCTGATCCGGTGATGGTTGTCGCGACATCACTCTACATCGGCAGAAGCTATACGACCACTTCAACTCTTGGTACGGATGCATCGATGACTACAGTATACGTCT
The DNA here is from genome assembly GCA_019669825.1 of Calycina marina. NCBI lineage: Eukaryota > Fungi > Ascomycota > Leotiomycetes > Helotiales > Pezizellaceae > Calycina > Calycina marina. The sequence continues at coordinate 20,372 of MU254168.1, forward strand.
GCTGGCCAGAGGCTACGACACATATCCAGCGCTATCTGGTCTCGTATCTGCGATCTACGACCTAGCCATGGGCATTTATCTATCAGGAATGTGGTCGGAAGATCTTGCAACAGGTCTTATATGGACATGCCATACTGCTCGAGAGAATTCGTGTGGCTGATCTTTGCGCAAATACACCGCCGAATACCGTGCGCCTTCTTGGTCTTGGGCTTCGCATAATGGTCCCATTGCCTTTCGTGCTGAGTGACAAGAAGTCGACCATATCTCACCAGCGATAATGGCCTTGGACCTAGCGAAGAGAAGTCAAGCATTTTACATTCTACGTCCTCATGGCAACTGCAGAATGGCGCTCGTCTTATGCAGCATGGCATGATCTTGGTCACCTCCGATCATATGGAAAGCTACTTCCAGACTCTCAGATCATTGTCCAGGGCTTGCTCAGATCATCTCGACCTTACACATCTGGTATGAATTCATGATTTACTGTCATGGTCAGACGCTGTCATGCCTCTGGTCCACAGGATAGATATATTTCGATTCCAGAGGGCGACGATACTTACACCATGCTGCTGATCTCCCAGTTCTTTGATGACGCGTCTTCTTTGGTACACTACAACACTTTCATCTTGCAAAAGCAAGAGGAAGGATACGAGCGTGTAGGATGTTGCGTGCCACCGGCCGTAACTGATCCTTAGGCTCAGTGGTGGGATGGATTTTAATTAAAGTTGATCCGAGCGAGTGTGATGAACTGCGACAATGTGATCAGGTATGCAGGGGTTGCTCGAGGGATCTTGTGAGCAATTTCAGGAAATGAAATGTTAGTAGCGACTGGTTTATTACCAGAGATTTCCAAGGATATTGAAAGCACTTAAATAGTATGGAAATCAACGTAGCTACTGTTCTTAGAGTACGACTATAGAAGACATTTCGAGAAAAGAAACCCTCCGGTTTTGTTGCTGATAATCTGTGAAGAATATTCTTCTGGTGGGCTTCGAAATCCAAGTGAACATTTCTCCTGACGTAAATTCACTCGGAAGTCAGAACAGTATTCCACCGCGCAATACTCACAAACGTTACACTGTAGTAAATTCAACTATATATCCTGGAATTCCTGCTACTTCCTGTCCAGTGCGCCTCTAAATTGATCTGCTGCTGATTGAGGGATTCGAAATATTCATTAGGCCATATCGCACGCAGCCCATAGCAAACCAGTGAGCAGCAACCAACTACATATGGTGGCATGTCTCGTTCTTTCCATCGATTAACTTAGCAACACTGTGACCTCCGTGAAAGTTCGTGAAACTTTCTTTATCAAAGTCGCCGTCGCCATAGCTCTTAGAACCTTCCAAGTCCTCAGGAGGCGCCATCATAATGGCAGCTAGGAGTCAGTCTCCTTTTTGAACTCTTCTGTGGCCACCCTATAGGTAGGGGTGGTTTTCTAAGCATAGTCACCTACTAGGCCCTCCAGGCCTAACCTTCAACCTGTTTTCTGGCGTATTCATGTATATAAAGCGCTAGCTCAGCACGTCCTCATACCCTTCGGGAGGTTTTCATAGGACGGAAATAAATATCATCATCATCATCATCATAATGGCAGCGCCAGAGTTGCCGGCTAGGAAAAAAGGCACCAAAAAGTAGAGATGCTTGAAGTTCAGGCGGTTTGGTGAGTTTGGAGGAGTCAACTGTGCAATGAGATTAAGCAGCTTCATTTTCCGGAACTCAACTACCATCTCACGATTCTTCCCTGGCCTGTCCTATAGTTCCAACATTTGTATGAGAATCGCAAGGATGTCTTCCCGCTCCAGCTTTGATACGATGAATATCACTGCATTCGATACGGATGCAATTGATATGGAGTTCATATTCTTCAAGAGCGTTAGAACAACATCATCAGCACCATGGTGGCCACATCATCAGTTGGCAATGAGGCGCCCATGTCACACTTTGACCCTGCCAATAACATGCCAAGTTGGTGTTACTGGGTTACTGACAGAGCCTCGTATCAGCTCAGCGACGGTAGTAGAAGGAGAAGGAAATGGAGTGAACATTCGTGGGAGTCGTAGCCACTTTTCTCCGACACGCTCAGTGCATTGCTGCCATCACGAAAGCCATCAGCACTTGTCAATCAAGCACTGAAGATGACTAAATCAATTCTGATGTTCAGCACAGCTATATCAAAGATACGAAAGTGCTATTTGTCAAGCACAATGTTCAAGTTCGGGGGGGAAAGACACTGTCGATAAACCCATGTGTCGCTATGTGCATGATTTGTTAGTCTTGAAGCATGTCCTTAAACTCCGTTCGCGAGATATCATGGCATGACTTCGCGGTTGCTTTCCAAGTCGTCGCAACGGCAAGTGTTTCTATTCCAGCGAAGTGCAGCGGATCTAGACCCCTGGAATGCCGCCCTTCTGCTGTTCTGCCTTGTCGAGCTACGAATGTCATCTTTCCTGGGACGTATTCTCCTTGTCGGAGCTGGTGAAGAACACCGAGAGCTCGGAAGCCCGGAGGGTTCACCCTCCCCTTCAGATTCAACTATGAGACGCAGGTACTGTGAGACCAAAGCAGTCAAGTTTGCCTTCTTTAACAGGTTGCTGCGGTCAATAGCGACTATGGTTCCTGTCTCTATTACGTACAAGCTGAATCCATCATTAGATACTGCGATACATCCGGAACAGCATAGAGTACCAGGTCGATCCCACTTAACTGATTTGTATACCATGCTTCTGGATCAATGCAGACGCCACGGGGGTGATGTTCATGTCGATGTGTATCAAGATTCTCTTTGCTCTCCTCAAGGATCTTGAATTCAAGCTCCTCATTTGCTGCCCTGTGGACTTTGGCCTGCAGTTCCTCCCAGAGCCTCAAGTCTTATTGAATTCATCGCCTCTCGCTGCGGGGACGACAGAATTTGGTGCATACGCAGCGTTGAACATCTCATACCATTTGAGACGGTCAAAATGCCACCCACCAACCGCGGTTTCTTGCGGAGAATAATGCAAACGTTGCATATATTTTTGGTCATCAACATATTCTGTCTTCGGACAGACATCAAACTCTAATAAATGCATCGAATTTGTAAAGTACGCAGGCGCGAAGTGCACCTTGGCTTCGTTTGGAGGATTATCGAAATCATACTATTTGAAACAGATGGTGGCAGCTGCGTCGGCGAGACATGCTAAGTCTGGATGTTCAAGTAGGAGTCTTTGTTCCATGCTGGTGCGAAGTTTGCTTAGCGTCTCTTCCATGAACCAGATGCTTTGCATCAGATATGTGAGAGCCAAAACGAGTCTACTAGTGCTTTTATAAACCAGACCAGCCATGAGACATTGCTCCCAAGGCCAAAGATCTGTTGGCCCCTTGACAGAGGTGAACATCCAAGGAGACAGTACTTCCAATTCTTTCTTCGATAGGCTGTTGTACAGAGTCTAGTATTGTGGTTTGACTCCACAATTAAGCATCAAGTCGATAGTATTAATCTCTCTTTGTCGTAAGTCAGCAGAAGCAGCTGATTTTGCTCGATTTCAAATGCACTGGATATCGTAATCCCTGGGTATGAGCCATCCATCCTTGGCCGCTTTGTAGTAATTGATATATATTGCTAGTTTCGATCTGTCGCCAAGTTTGCATGCAATATCAGATGATAATGAGACTTGAGAGTGAACGAGATTTTGATCTTGACTTCGCGGCTAAAGCATTAGGAACTAGGCCATCTTCAGTTGTAGTACTAAGGATTCCAGGCTGTATGATCCGTCCGGATTATTCTGTCATCGTAGTAGCAAGGAAAGTTGGTAGAATTGTTGCTGTCTCCTCACCTTGACCATGGTATAACCAGGGCTTCTATCTGCTGAAAGTTATGAAGAAACCAACTAGATGGTCATAACGATGCTTTCCATCTAGTAAAATCGGATTCATAAGATCTGGATGTTGAAGAAACCCATTTATTCATTAAGCGTCCGGGAAAGGTTCCGGGTTTGTGCAAACTCTCGTCGACAGTAAATTTGGTCCTTTCTGCTACTTGCAAGATGCCATCAAAGGCACGCTTGATGAGATGTTCAAACAGAAGACCCCGTACAGTGTGTCCTTACTGTGTAGTTTGGACAAATTGAGCAGTTGTCCAAAGAGCTGATGATGACGATGATGATGATCATTTTCGTCTTCTTAGACCTCCCGAAGGGTATTGAGACGTGCTAAGCTAGCGGATTATATACACGAAAACGCCAGAAAACAGATTGAAGGGTAGGCCAAGATGGCCATGGGGTCAATTATAGTAACTACCCCCTCCATGCAGGATAGCTATAAATAAGA
>MU254169.1:0-24639 GCA_019669825.1 Calycina marina
AGGGCTATACTACCAGTGTACAAAACTACACCAACAGCAGCACTTCAGAGAGAGGCAGGACTAACACCAATAAAAATCACTCTCGAAGCAAGACTTAGGTTCGCGGCGGCTAGACTCCACAGGCTAGATAGCAATCACCCTCTAAGATCAAGACTCAGAAACACTTCCTCGCCGTTAACTCGGTCCACACGGAACAGCCAGCACTTCCACAACGCGAAATATATAGACCCTATTAAGTGGCCACCCTGGCGAGCAGCCCTCCCCTGGAGCGAAGCCCTAGCAACAGTAGGATACAAAGCAGGATACAATAAAAAGGATGCGGCTGTGCAATTTCGAGCTAGACTGCAGGCCCTTTCATTGAAAGATATAGTCGTCTATAAAGATGGTTCTCAAGTATTAGCGAACGGAGGAACTCAAGCAGGCTGTTGATAGATCGGCTATCAGTTCAGTCAAGTGGTCGCGAAAGGGTATAGATCCCTAGGCAGAGAGGTAGAGGTTTACGACGCAGAGGCGATAGGAGCTCTAGAGGGCCTACAAGCAGCTCTCGGGTCGCCTCTTATAGGGCTTGCTAATAAGGTTATCATCTGCCTCGACAATTTAGCTGTAGCGGCCAGGCTACTGTCTAGTCGGACAGGATCTAGATACGAAGTGTTCGCGGAGTTTAGCGCGAAGGCAGAACAGTGGCTTGCGAGAGCCAGGCACTCGTCAACCCAAGAAGGAAGAATAGAAGTTTGGTGGTGCCCAGGCCACTCGGGGGTACTAGGGAACGAGGCAGCAGACCTGCTAGCCGGAGAAGCCGCAAAGGAGCCAGCTATAGAACTGAGGGCACCGACAATAGCTCATATAAAACGAGAGGCTACAAGATACCCTATCGACGCCTTCAAAGAAGTTGGGCCCGCCATAGCACCGTCCCAATACATTGATCTATGCATCCCTGTCACACAAAGACCTCGGGAGCTACTTCTACCTAGAAGCTCAATAGGAAGGCTCTACGCGGCTAGAACAGGACACGGCGACTTCGCAGCGTACCACCAACGTCTAGGTCATCAGGATACTACACTTTCTTGCAGCTGTGGCAGAAGCAAGACTCCGGAACGTTTCTTCTTTTGCACAAAAGCCAGAAGAAAAGGCCTAAAATGCCTACAACTAGGAAGAGTACACAACGCCCTAGACAGCCTACTAGGCACCGCAGAAGGCGCAGAGACGTTTGCTAAGTGGATACATGACACTCAGTTCTACACAGACATATGCCCTAACAAGCCAAGCTAGCCTAGACTGGCCTACCACTCTGTTTTTCATTTGTTACTCCTTTCAACCCCCCCCCCCTATACCGGGCCGTACTACATTACATGTAATTTGATATCACAGCGCTTGCTGGAGTTAGCCGACTACAGTTCTCCTGTAACTAGTAGATCCTTCAGGGAAAGAGGGTCTCTACTCTCCGGTTTTTAGATGTATATAGAAAATGCTGGCAATTAGCCCAGCACGTCCTACTGTTGGCACGTGGCATTAAGCGCACGGACCCCGGACGTTAATTATCCTACTAATACTACTACTACTTTTATTCGCCACTGCCTACATCACATCCATCCTTTGTCCATCTCCTCTATCAATTCTATCTAAAACATATCTTCAAGATGCTGCTAAGCTAGCTTGCTGCTATATCGACATGTCTAATGTAGACCGTCAGACGGAATTCCTGCAGCACAAGGACTCTGTAATTCAGCGTGCGTGATGCTCTTGACATGTGACACCAGCATTCTTCTAACTTCTCTAGGCGTTCTCCAGGAAGAAGATGTACAGACATCACGACCATTTTCTGAATACAGACTGACATCGGTAGTTATACAAGATCGTTGGCGCATCGCGGACAGCTACAGCGCAAGAACTGCGAAGGTGCTACCTCGAACGCTCGCAGATCGTCCATCCGGACAAACTGCCCTTTCACCCTGACTCCACCAGGTATGCCCAGTGCTATCCGATTAAGCAAACTTACTAAAGTAGCAGACGCTGATTCTTTTCCAGCGCATTCCAACGTCTAGGTTTTGCCTTCGACATCCTCAAATCTTCCTCCTCCCGCCGCACTTACGACAGAGCCAGCAAACCCACTTCATGCTCACTACCCGATAAAACGTCTTTTCTCGGCGGCGATCACACGTTTCGGACCGCAGTTGCCGCAGTCCTGCATGAGTTTATGACCGGCGACTTCCTCCTTGTGCGCGAATGGTTCGGCACGCTGCAGAAACAATACCCGAATCTGATAACGGAGGAACTAGGCGTTACACTTGAAAAGAGTTTTCTTAGACTTAGGGAACTGGTTCTCACGACGCGATCGTATGCGCTGATTATCTACATTGAGCTCGGAAGGATAAACAGGGTGCAGAAAAAGCTACTGGCGTTAGGATATTTTGATGTGTTGGGAAGAACAAAGTTAATAATTCATCTGGTGAGGGTGACGTTGGCGGTACCGGTACGTGTCGATCGCGCGCTGAGACAAAGGGAAGAGAAAGCATGGCGAGCGGAATGTGCTGGCTTGCAAGCGCGTGGTATCGTGCCTGTTGAGGAGGTGAGAAGTGCCGGCATCATGAATGAAAGGGTGTACAGAGTGCTGGAACTCATTGTAGGCGATGCGGGAAAGGATGAAGGTGCGGATGAAGCCTGGGGCCGGAAAATGGATGCGAAAACGGCGTACTGGCTTTGAAGTTTTGAGTTAAGATACCATATAGCGGCATTGGGAAGGCGTTCAAGGGGTTCCCTTAATTTTGAAAAGAAAACTTAAACGACGATTTTCACGCGAAAGCAACTCTTGCAAGTTCATTCATCAATGTCCTGTAGTTCAAGAACCCAAGCGATCGTTCTCACTAACCTTGACTCCGCTTTTCTCTTATGGCGAGACGAGCCAAAGTAAGAGGTACAAGTCACCCGCTCTCTTTAGGCCAATTCAAGCGTAGTTGTATCTCATTCTTATCTAGAATCCACACTCTTTGTGCACCATCCACATCTCGGGGGTTTTGGGGGGCCTGAACATCGCCAAGCGACATGTGGCTCTGGTACCGAAGGTGTGCGAGTAAAGTGATGGTAATCACGTGGCCTGTGCACTTGCGCGAAATACCACTTTCATTGGCCCCTCCACTTCTATATGCTACCTGATTGTGTTGGCTAAGCTTGACAAAGTACATTCCGCAGCGCGTGGTATGCAGCTACATCCTGAGTTCTACAGAACCGTTGTATGGTCAAGTAATTTATCAATCACGCTTACGAAGTAGCACCATTCGTTCTCGTACTCAAGTGAGCTTGAGCTCCTCTCACAATGATTGTACTAACATAGCCACGTGGTCTTCCTCACAAGTCTTTCCTCTTGCCGTTTGGAGTTGAATACCTCGTACAAAGTGGTTTTGTAATAGCAGACCTCGTACAGACTAGTTGCAGGCTAGTACCCACCTGTAACGTTCTGGGACTTCTCGGTTAGTATTCAGGCGTGGAATACTCAACTAAGATCTTCTCGAGTAGAAGTAAAGTCGGGTTGGTATAGGAATGAAGAGGCAAGTATCAATCGAGGTGAATCACGTGGGAGTGATTCCGTTACAAGCTGGGTAAACTGTGAGGTAAACAAAGCTATGGTAATTTGAGCACGAAGCTCCTATCTACGAAGGAAACTACAAAGACCATATACTAAGAGATTCCTCCGGGTTAGCCGTGTTAGCTGGTCTAACATGTCTAACGGGAGACGTGTAAGCCAGGCTAACCGAGCTAACCTGATCACGTGAAATTAGCCATCTGATGATTCCCTGGTTCGCTTCCTCCTGTAGGTAACCATCCAGTAGTATATACAAGATGCTCTTGCCCAGGGTTCTACTATGACATTCGTCACTGAGCATAAGGTCCTTGGTAACGTGATCCAGATCGTGACACTAAATGCCGTACAAGTATATAGCCTAGATGAGAAACTTTGGCCCGCCCGTCTCCTCCATATTCAGCTTGTCCTCTCGCAGCCTGTATAGTGCGCACCGAGTTCGTACGAAGCCTAATCGTACAACGCAGGGGAAGCCACTTGAAATTGTTTTAGCCGTCCTGCTTGGTTATCCACCTTGCCATCGCCTGGCTTTGTTCTGGGGGTATTGAGAAGTCGCACGAAAGTGCGGCCAGCTCTAGTTTCTAGCCGCTCCCTTCTGATTGATTGATTAGTTGATACACAGTTCCAGCCTCCCGGCAGGGTGGCTTTTCCGGAATGGCTCAGCTTTGGCGCAGTTGCCGAAGCGCATAGAAGCCCTTCACTTCCTCACACGAATATGACCAGCAATCTCTTCTGCTGAGCGGTCTGGCTCCTATCTCTGACTATTTACATCACCATATAAAGGAGTGCGTTGCTTATCTTCAATGAATGGCTCATTAATAGCCGCTTCTGCTAATCAACTTGTGTCCATATACCTTCAGTCTCCCCCTGCTACCGCTAAACATTCATCCGACTTCCTCCCTCCCACCGATCTTCAAGCTTTTGGCTTCTTCCAGGTCCATCATCATAGTGTCCTCGGGATGAAGTGCAAGTATGGATCAAATACTTACAGGTCTTGGTGGTGGACCCGCCATTGGGACCGTCTCTGGAGCTACTGCATAAGTTGGCCCGCTGAATAATTCAGTACACATAGCCCCTGAGTGCAGGACAACCAAGACTTACGTGCGTTGACTCGAGAAGGGGCTGACGGAGGGGGATGATTACTAGGAGAAGGTGAGCATGGTTGTTGATTCCTTTGTAAGTTGGTTTCTAACGAATGCCCTCCAAGGAAGATTCTATGAGGCCTGTTTACGCAATTCGTTAGCGTGTTGATTCACGTGCTCTACCTCTGCTTCGGGGTCTATGTAGAAAGTTGATAACATTGTCACTCTATATAACACCTAGGATTTTCAGTATAAGTGCTTTGCGGAAGGAAGTGACCTTCCCTCATAGCTGTTTATATTCCAAGAAAGACGAGCATTAAGCTATTACCTCTAGTTAGTATATATAGGTAATAGGATGGAGACGTATGTATGGGTACTGACTATGTTATATACTGCCACAAAGAAGTCTCAAAGCATCCACACATGTGCCGCCAGTAAACTGTCAGCAGCACTACGTACAGTTTGCCCTATGGATCATATACTGGTTTCCGTATAACCAAGACGAATACTCCACCCATGACTTCAGAGTCGTTTGCACTAGGTAACTCCATAGCATCAACACTGGGTTATTTGTTCTTCGTCAAAGCATCGTATTTAGCTTGCCATAGGGTGGTCTGTTGATAAATTTGTAGATCCATCTTCAATTTACAAGTAGCCAGTCCCAGATCCTCAGCTCCTTAATATCCCAGCTTCTTGTTTTCTCTACAGCCTCGCGGGCGCTTCCCTCCTTTCCCCATCCTCAAACACATATCCCCTGGCGATAGGACTTGCCCACGACATGTTTCCCGTCTGCACACCAGCCGGCGTTTTCTTCAGTCTATCTGTGAAAAAGACTGGATGCCGCATCGCTGCATCATGTGCCATCTGCTGCTCTGTCCTACATATGTTCTGCCGCGTCCTCTCTTCCGTTTGCGTCAAGTGTGGTGGCATAGCTTCCATTTGGGATTTTGGACTGCTCGTGAAAGGGTGGCTTGTGAAACTGCGGCTGGGTTGCTGGTTCATGGGATGCTATGAAAGTTATCAGGATAGCTGAGATGTAATGGGAGAGGTGTGTTATGCATTTACATGATGCTGAGTGGAGTTTGAGACTTGTGGTCTCCGAGGATTTAGGGAGGCCAACATTGCTAGAAGTGTTTCTGGCGCGAGTTTTTGTGTGTGATATCTACTTGGAATTGCGTGGAGATTGCTGTGTTATAGTACAGCAGATCCTTGTGTAGTCAACTATAAAGAGTGTAGTGAAGATGTGGTGAAGTGATGCACATCAGCAAGCACGTGGCTATGGGGAAGCCTCGGCCCGCCAGCGTAGCTCAATTTGACAGACTAGCTGGCCCAGGGTCCTCAAGCAAAATGTTTTTATTGGAGATGAAGTAGCTAGGAGCACCAGTGGTTGACAGAATTGGTTCCGCACCCTATTTAACCAGCAAATTCGTGATACTCGTAAAATCGAAACATTGAAAATTTGACTTAATTCGGGCCAAAATGGCACCCACAACGCGTAGTAATCTATGTATTGCACCTTATCCAGAGCCTGAGGCTATAGGCTGCTGGCCAACATCAAAAAGAAGTAATTTCTATCGCGAACTTGACAAGAATGGTACGTCCAAGTCGATGAGAGCTATCTGCCGCGACCTCAAAATCGATGACCCTACAGGAAGGCGATGTAAGAGGTAGAGAGAGGATTTTGGCTCTATGGCGACTAGACGTACTCGAGGTATATTGAAGCAGATCGGGAAGCTTCAAAGATCTCAAAAGCGACCTGTAAGATACTTGTCTACAAAGTTCGAAATCCGTTCAGAAAACAACCCTACGAAGTCATGATTGAGCAGTTCAAATTGCCAGCTGGGAAACGCCAGCTTCAGCGTAAGCTCTGCGAGCATACCAAATGAGGTTGGAGGTTCAAATGCGCGTTCGTCAAGAGGGTTGTAGCGACAAAAAATCGGGGGGAGCGTGAGGCATATGGCTGGAGCATGGCGACAAAAGTATTGACGATTTCTGGGCCTACAAGGTCTTCACCGACGAGGCACATATCGACCCTGGCTCGCAGGCTGTTGGAGATATACTGAGAGAAGAAGGCACGCAGTACGACCCCGGGAACGTTGAAGAACGGCAGCCACGTCAACGGAGCAAGTTTCACATCGCTGCTGCGATCTCATGGAGGGGGAAATCAGAGCTTCAGTTCTATAACGATGAAGGAGATCACGAAGAGCGTCCTCCCTACCCTCAGAAGCCTCTTCGTCGTCCTAAGGCTGAAAGTCTAGAAGAATATAACGCTCGTGTTCAAGAATGGGACGCTGGCAACCCTCACGACGTCGAGATCAAGGTTAAAGGCAACCATGTGACAAAGAAATACTATGTCGATCGCCTCCTACCTGTCTACGTTGACTATATGAGAGTTATGTGCGAGCAGCACCCAGGTCCGTGGCTTTTGTAGGAGGACGGTGACACCTCTCATGGGATGCGTAAAAAAGGCTTAGCGCATGGGTTGAGAGAGTCCCATGGCATAAGCAACCTGCTCAGAGCCCTGACTTGAACCCAATTGAAGGTATTTGGAACATTATAAAGCAGCGTTTACGCGGAGGGTATTTGATACTGATGGAGATCTGAAGGAGGCGTTATTGGAAGAATGGGCGAATATTACTCTAGCGGAAATTAGAAAACGCATCGGTTCTATGTCTGAGAGATGCCAGTTCTTAAAGGAGACAAAAGGTAAGCCAATTTAGCGTGCTTTGTGGTAAAATTGAAGTAGATAGTTAGCTTGATGATATTGATGATTCTGCTAACTAAGTGACTGAAGTGCCAATTCTGTCAACCACTGGAGGGAGCATCAAACAACTTTCCTTACTTACCTACTGAGAGTATACGTTCTGGGGACTGTTTTTTGATCTTTAGACACGCCAGTGGTCCTGAGCCACCCTGCCAGTCTCTTGGAGTGAGCACTGTGGAATTGTACTCGTATGAGTAGAGTAGTCTTGTGGAATAACTACTTTGGCCTTTCATTTATATATTTGGACGTGATTTGGATGAAGCTGCCAGCTCAGTGTCAAGCAGCAACTTCCCGTCCAGAGCAGTCTTTCTATGCTACATGCTATAAGATCCAATCCTTTTGGCCTAATCACTTGCTTGGGTGCTATACCGATTAACCTGCTCAGCTACTCTGCCTCTGATACCAGTTATATATGAGCTAACTAACATTCTACCTAAACAGGCAACTCTAGGCTGCATATGATCTGGTATCTATCTTAGTATCTATCTTAGTATCTATCTTAGTATCTATCTTAGTATCTTTAAAGCCACTCCCACGTGCTCGAAGATACACAACAACTGCACTCATGAATGTACTTCTACCCGCGCTTTCAGCCGCGTAGATCTGTTGTACCAGCTCACTGAGACCCTGGACCTTGGCGATGACGATCCTACCGGAATCGCTCCAATCGAGATATCCCGACCCATCCCGGCCATCCCGGCCATCCTGAAATTCCAGATGTCAAAATTGATTTACTGGTGGACAAGACGTTGGACGTAAGCATTCACGACCACCTCGTCGCTACAGAGAGGGTAGCTTCAGAGGTCTATGGTAAATCAAGCATTACGGATGTTTGAAGCTACGTTCAAATCTCACGACATAGAAGTGACAATTACACCGGATGAATCCCTGATAGCAAACAATGTCGATTGGATTTTGTGCGATCCATCTCGTGTCGGCCAGATCTTGATTAACCTTTTAACCAACTCGATCAATTTCACATGCGAGGAGAAGAAACGCGAAATAAACATACGGTTCGGTGTTTCGCTATCTAAACCAAGGAAAATGTTCTCGGCAGATACGAATTGGGCAGAAGCTGGTCAAGTCACAACCGATGGTCATATTGGTCCTGAGTGGGGCGATAGAGATGCATTTTACCTCAGCATGTCTGTCAAAGAAAGTAGAGCTGGTATGACAAGCAATGAAATCCAAAATCTCTTCCAGCGGTTCAAGCAAGCGAGCTCCAGAACATCCATCCGCTATGGTGGGTCTGGCCTGGGCTTGCTTATCTCAAAGAAGCTGACAGAGAAGCAAGATGGTGAGATCGGCGTTGCGTCTGTGTTTGGCAGGGGAAGCACATTCTTGTTCTACACCAAAGCACGCCGACTTCACTCCGAAGATCCCATTATTAACTCTGCAATCCACCATTCTGGCCCAGGATGTCTTGATCCCAATCCTAAATTTGTTGTTCAGTCGTGCGTGGATGTGACAAGTACACATTTTTTGCTTGTGGAAGACAATATAGTGAACCAGAAAGTGCTCAAGAAGCAGCTGACGAAGTCGGGCTGTATAGTCTCAATTGCGAATCACGGAGTCGAAGCGCTGGAATTCATTAAGAAAAGTAACATATGGCACGAATTACGGCCTCAGGGAGTCCTTCTCGATGTCATCTTGATGGACTAGGAGATACCGGTTATGGACGGATTGACTTGCAGTCGGGAGATCAGAACGCTACAGAGAGAGGGCAAGATTACCAGACATGTCAAGATCATTGCTACGACAGCCGACGTGAGGGCGGAGCAAATCAAGCGAGCGTTGGAGAGTGGCGTGGTGAGTTGTCCCTGAGGCGGTGTGTGTTGATGGGGATATAATACTAATAACGCTATGATTCTGTGATCTTGAAGCCATTCATGCTCGCTGATTTGCTGGTGCAGATTAAGCAGACTCTGAGTACTGATCCTGATGATTGAAGAGGGCTAGTGGAGGATGGAAGGGATTTCAAATCACATGATGCAAAAGTCTGAGGTCAATGTGTAGGGTATGTAGAAAGACTCCCAATATGGTGGGCGGAGGAGCAAAGGAGTGCTAAACTCTGGCTACGCTTGTATCACTATTTCAACTATTTTGAGACAATGAAGTACACAGGACGATGTGACAACACAAACGTTTGTTGGTATTGGCAATTCACGTTTATGGATGCCTCTAAGTAGTCTAAGTTTATCGATATTCATCCGCTTCGCTTGTTACCAAGCTTGCATTCGTGACATTGAGATTGCTGGTCGCATGTGTCGTTACAGATGATAGTATGACGGGCTTGATGTAATGATAACTGAGCACAAACAACCGTATATTCAAAGTGGTAAAAGCTAAATAAAGAGAAGGATCCGGGTTGAGGATAACTAAATACATGGTGCAGGTCAAATGACCATGTGTCAGCTGACCAAATGCCAAGAAGGGGTCCACCCCTCACAGATAGAAGTTACTGCAACACCTGAAGTAGAGTAGATAGGATGTAACAACCCGCAATCTACAGACAGTCACTATGGCTCCGGTAAGAACTCTATCTGTCATGGTGGCTTATAAGCATTAAGCAACATTGCCGTCTGATACGCTGAAACCTTCTGAAAGGATTAGCACCAACGTTCTAAAGCGGTAAAGACAGAAACAAAAGCTTGAGACGTTTGGTAGACTTCGCGATGCATCTAGTATTGCTTTGGGCACCTAAGATTATCGCTCATAGACGTCATCGCTGTTCAATACATAGAAACCTCTGTGGAAGGGGGAGTGCTGGAGCGGTGAGAACAGAATTAAGTACTTGAGATACCTGGTAGACTTCATGATGTCTATCTAGCACGAAGCATCAAGCACATCTTGCACGCTGCAAGTATCCGAACAACATTCAGCAAGTACCAGAACAGCGGAGACAACCATGTAATGTACAATATGCGAAATCGAGTAGTCAACTATGATACATGCAGTATAGCAAGTTCGTACCCCACAGCTTCTCGCGCCAGTGGCTGACGTCTTTAACACCCAACCCTTGACAGTTGACGGCAATGCAAAAAGATCCATCCCCACATGTTCCCAATTCTCACAGCAATAAGCGAGCCGCTCATCCCTTGAGCCATTTTCTTTGGAGAATGGTGGCAGACGATTTTACGAAACTGCCGCGAGCACTTACTTCCGCTTCTTTATGACCCCCCCCCCCTCATCGAGACTGCCAGCGTATCTACCGACGAGGCTCCTCCCACTGTGTAAATTGTCGGCTTCCGCAAACGTTACATTGAAGAACTCGGAGAGGACTTGAACGACGTTTCATTGTTGGCTTTGTACACGTGATCATGGAGCCGCCATCAGAGGATGAAGAACATGAAGAGCGAAAGTTATCGGCGGATATTCCACGCGCGATTGCAGCGCCGGATGATCTGGATGCTGTAGGCGATATTGCGCACGCAGACACGCAAACGTACAAAGGTAGCACAGCGCCGGCCGTGGGAACCACTGGATGTGAATTAAAGCACGCTGCGCCAAAGGATAACAATCCCGCAAAAGACCAGACGCACAGTACGAACGACACCAACACTGAAGAAGCCTCCTTCAGTTCCACGTCGAAGAAAATAGTCGATCAAGATGGCAATGCGGTCTCAACATCAAGTTGGGGCAAGGAGCCGTGGAAAGTTCATAGCTATGGGACGCTTGCGTATGAGGAGCAGGAGAATGCTGAGAACACGCCGGTGCAGGCACAAGCTGAAGGGGAACTAGTCCTGACGATGCGCGGTAACCCGTTGGAAGGGGATCAGGCGTTGCATATGACTGGCGGCTCCATGGAGCTCTATGTTTGTGGCCACCAACTTCCATGTCTTCGAGGCTCACGTGATTCAGGTCGATAGCAGCGATACGGATTCTGCTGTGGGAGATTTTTCTTTCGTGTAAGTCGTTCTTAATCTTATTGATCTGGTGCGTAGCGATGGGCGAAGGATGGACTGCTGATGTGCTTCAGGCCTTCGACGCAGAGTTTGCGGCCGAGTGTGTATGACTACATCACGGAGAATGGGAGGAGGTTTCACAGATTTAGAAGTGGACGTAGGTCGTGCACCTAAACTCTTCTGAATTTCGCTGACAGTTTTCAGAATATCACTTACCCAATGATGAGGTTTGTTATCCTACTTCACTCGGGTTGGATAATAGACTGATTTCTAATGCAGACAGAACAAGACAGACTTGGTCAGTAGTTTGAAGGTGTGGGTGAAGGAGACCGGTTAACAAGCCTAGATCTTCAACATCATATGTTCATGTTTACTATTGATGATAAATTGCATCTTGCGCCCATTGAAATCCTGGAAGGTGGCTTGAACAACGTGCTCGACATAGGCACAGGAACTGGACTATGGGCCACAGAATTCGGTAATAATCTATATCCAGCAAGTCACGAAAATCATGTCACTGAAACTGTGGTAGCGAATGAGTATCCTATGGCGAATGTGCTTGGCTCGGATTTGAGTCCTATACAACCAGATTTGTAGGCCAGATAACACACTCCCTTGTCCCTCCTTCAGAAGTTCTCACAGTGATACCATACTAATTCGAACATAGTGTGCCACCAAATTGTCGCTTCGAGGTAGACGATGTGGAAGACGAGTGGCTCCATTCCTACAAGTTCGACTACATTCACGGACGCGCGCTAGCCTTCTGCTTCCGCTCGCACGAAACAGTATTCGGTCATGCATTCAACGCCCTACGGCCCGGCGGCTGGTTTGAAATTCAAGACGTCGCTATCCCCATGGTGGCTCTAGATGAGACCGTCGCCGGCACAGCAGTCGAGCTCTGGGTCAGCCGCCTAATCGAGGGTGGACGAGCGCTGGGTAGAGACTTCACGCGGGTCCCAACATACAAGGAGATTCTGGAAGATATCGGCTACGTCGATGTTGTGGAGCGCCATTTCCATTGGCCGGTGGGCACGTGGGCGAAGGGTGATAAAATGAAGACGCTGGGCGCGTGGATGCGCGAGGACTTTTTATCTGGGATACAGGGCGCTAGCATGGGTGTCATGGTCAAGGGGCTTGGTATGACGGTCGAGGAGGTCGAAGTGTTCCTAGTGGATGTGCGCAATGATATCTGGAGCAACAGGATACATTCGTACTTCCCAGTGTGAGTAGCGCTTTTCTCTTCCCCGGCAGAGTTTGCAGGCGGCTAACGATGCGTAGACATGTGGTTTATGGACGGAAACCATACTGAAACATCGTGAAATCAATTAGAAGATGAAGCATCGTATACCCAGTGAGTACGAAGATGCTTACGTATACGCTGTCATTTTCCAGATGTGGCACGGTCGAGACCGTCAAAAATCTACTACTTTTGACCATCCATCTCTTCCAATCCAGCGCACAGTATTTTGAACAACTGGGTTACTAGATACATTTGAAGCTGGGCTGAAGCACATCTAAAAGTATAATTATCACGATGCTGACCTAAAGTAGACTTTTCACTGCACCTTTCAAGTAACTAGGCCCACGGCGCCCACCACCTACTGGATTACTCCTATGGATTTCTGAGTCCTCTAGTAGGTCAGCTGATCTACTTCTGTGTAGTATCTGGAGACAAATCCGCTTCTTTTTCTGTTGCAATCGACTCTGGAGAGAATACCATGCGCCATCAGGGTGGTGGAATTGTGGTCGACGAGCTGTATCGTGGATGGAAGAAGTTTTATTCAGGCAGTAAATATAACTAAATTCCCACATGTTCATTGAGCGAGATTAACCTATCAGCTGTGCCAAAGTGTCAGGTAGGTGACTTATCGGTGGTGTCAAGCTTGCAGTGTCAAACAGTATCGTTGTTTAAAAAGAAAGAAACTAGTGGCTGGCTCTTAGGCTCTGGCACAAATGCTTGAACATTTAATCCATTCGCATATCAGCTACCAGGGCTATGAACAAACTCACCCGCTTGCCCACGAATTAACGAAGGCTTTCGCACTAAGGATTACAAGGTCGGTCCATTCTGTCAGCATCTCGATGAAGCACGGGAGCAGAGAATGCAACCCGCCCCCGAGTGAAAGGATACCAAGCCTAGCTTCTGCCTCGCCTACGAACCCCTTTCCGAATAGCCGAGGCAGCCTCCTCGAGCCTTGGCACGAGATCCTCTGACTCGCCTACCAGCCCCTTTCCCAATAGCTGAGGCACAGCCTCGAGCTCCAAGGGCCTGACCCTCTACACGCTACTCGATTTGCAGCTAATCAGGAGCGTTCTATCAAGTTGTATAATACCTACTATCAATGTGAGACTTTTAGAGTACGGCTGCGTATTTGGAAGAGCTCGGGAAGGACTTGTTTAAATGACTGGCACAGAAACAGGAGGAAGTTAAGTTATTCACTTTGAATGACGAATGCGAATGAAGCCTGTGATTAGTCAGAACACCTTTGTAAGCTAGAATGCATGGATGGACCCACTATTTACCTGATAACAGCTGGGCGAATAGCCGAACGTTAATCCGAGAATGGGGTCGGTTCCTCTTAACGTCTCCTATCTATACTGATTGACCTGCTTGTGTATAGCCTCCAACTGAATCTAGGGAAGCGTTTGAGACCTAAACATCGTAATGAGCGAATTTTCGAGGAGCTGGGCAACAGATGGTCCATTGGGGATGCAAGACGTTCTACGCCTAGTAGGGACTGGTGTGCTAGGTATGACGGTGATGGTCATTATGTTCATAGTAGCATCGCCTTTCATGAAGACTTCTACTGCTTTTCCACCCCTCAAAAAATACAGCCAAAGAAGCGACGAATGCAATCGGCCTTCTCTTGAGATAACTCAGGTGCCAAGCTAGCACTCTCTCCAGTGGAATTGGCTAATGAGTTCCTTCTAGTTATGGATATATCCCATCAAGTCGCTGCGTGGCTGTAAAGTCCAGAGCGCAGTGTTGGAAAAATCGGGCTTCAAATATGATCGACGATTCATGTTGCTCAAGGTCACGCCGGAGAAGCTGGTCAACATGCAGGTCTCGAAGATTCCGGAAATGTGTCTGTTCCACACCTCTATCCAGCATGACAAGATTACCGTGACATATTGGTCACCGGAGAGCAAGATGGTGACTGACAGTCTTGACATCCCCCTGCAGCCAAGCGTAAAGAATCTCAAAACGCTGAGTGTGGAAATGTATGGCAGCGTCATGGATGATGGCTACAACATGGGACCTGACTACAACGACTGGTTTACCAAGCTGTTCGGATTTCAGGTAATCTTAGCATACTGGGGAGGTAACACAAGACCTGTTCTTGGCAATCGTCCAGGAAGATCGGCCAGCGAAGCACCGCCAAGCTCAACGCTTGCAAAACTACTCAGTCAAGTTCCAGTCCTTGGAACGCAGCTTTACGGAGACAATCACACCATCGCATTCAATGATATGGCCCCTTATCTTGTTGTCACTGAAGAGTCTCTGGAAGATATATGCTCTCGATTGCCATCAGGGGTCGACATGGAGATTTGCAAGTTCCGCGGCAATATCATCGTCCGAAATGCTACAGCAGCTTTCGATGAAGACTACTGGGGCGAATTGACATTCGGCCAAGCAGTGCGACTCATCCTGACAGCGAATTGCATCCGATGTGTATCGCTAGTGGTGGACTACGAGACGGGAAAGTCTGGTACAGGCAAAGCAAAGGATGTATACAAGCTGTTGTCTAAGGACCGGAGAGTAGATAAGTCCAATGCTGGAAAATGGAGCCCGGTCTTTGGGAGATACGGATTTGTTGATAGAGCTGGCGAGGGCAATGTCTTGAAGGTTGGGCATACGGCTGTGGTGAGCAAAAGGAATAGCGAGAGGACGGTATTTGGTGAGTCAATACATTTAATGGCAAGACGTATAGCACTAGCTAACTTTTGCAGCTTGGCCTGGAATTTGATGTATGTGTGTTCCGCGCTGCGATTTGTAAACATTGGCGACAAGCTGGCGCGTTTAAGTTATGACTGCAAGTTTACGTATATATCTGTTAAAGATAATCTAGCGAAGTCCACTCACGGCGGAATATCTATTTCAGTACAAACGGCATATATATACGGCTAGAACTTTGGGCATGAACTGATGATTAAGGTATACCTTACCTCTCTACCTACTAACGCAGCAGGCTCGCTTAATGTAGGGACTAAACACCAGGACCTACGCCGTATGATACGGCGTGTGGTACTCAGTAAGTAAAGTCATGAGACCTGTGTCCAATGTGCATGAATATTCTGCATCGTGGCCATCCACACTTCAAAAATGTTTGCGTGACAGATGAAGGATGAATCAGAGGCTATATCGCGTTCACTTGGCCTTCAGTCCAATCCCTCCACGCTATAAGTCTTTGTTTATATCCCGACCATACTCCTCGTTCGCAGATCGCACACATTCGTTCTTGATATTTCTTTACAGACGCGACATCAATCGAACTCGAATCAAATACCAACCGTATCACAGCGACAGACGATCGACATACCAGAAAGCAATAGCAGCAAGAACATCCCCATATTTCACAGCAACAAGCTTTTTAAACGTGCTTCGCAATTGCAAGCACAATTTCGTGAAACCACCCAAGGCCATGTACGACTCAACCAACCTTCCCACCCCTACAACCACATCCACACCAGCCAAACAATGCGTCCAGAAGCTAGAGAAGCTGCCAAGGCGGCATTGGAAAAGATCACAGAAAGCATAGGCAAGGCGGCCAAGCTCGCCCAGAAGTCAAAAGGCACAATGAAGGAGATTAAGATGACAAGGAAGAAGCAATCCGTCGTCAAGGCGACAGAGGCGTCCCAACCAAAGGTTAGTGGCAAATCGAACAAAAGAAAGCGGAAGAACGAGGAGGAGAATGAGGAGAACGAGGAGGAGCCAACTCCAAAGAGAGCAGCGCGCTCACCAACCCAAGCTTTCATCAGCATGCACTACAGCGGCATGGTTGTTAACGCTATGAAGGAAGAGCTGCGCAACATAGGAGAGAAGATGATCGGCAACCGACAGCAGGTATTGCAGCGCCTGACCTACAGCGACCATGGGGGAGCTGTGAAAGCCGGTATGTCAGAGGTCGAAAGGCCAGCCAAGTCGAAGCAACCGGCTGTTATCGTGGTGAAGGACGAGGATGAGGACGAGGAGATGCAGGACGTTGGGCGAGAAGAGGATGGGATGGGATTGCCTCAGCAAGAGGATACTGCTGGTGTGGAGGGGGAGATCGTCGACACAGCTTTTGAGGTTGCTGCTGTTGCTGTTCGGAAAACTGGGGATGGGAATGAGGCCATTTTTCCATTACAGCAGGCTGCCGAAGAGGACGAAGACGAGGAGAAGGATGATGGTGATGACGATAATGACAAAGATGACTTGAAGGACGAGGAGAGGGACGAACTGAATCAGCTGTTACTGGAGGGCTTGGGCGGAGTTCTCTTCCAGCTCACTGGTGAAAGCATGCAAGTCAGCCAGAATCTCCTCGCTGGCACTCAGGCCCAGCAGCCGCAGGACGACGAGGAGGGGGATGATAAGGAGGATGGGGACGGAGAGGGCGAGCATTCTGAGGAAGATAGTGGATTTCTGGCAGACTTTGTCGCAATGGGTGGAGCGGAGGAGGAGTACGACGATGGCATCAATTATGATGAATATGGGGTGGACGATATGTTTGGGGGGAGTAGGTTAAGGAGAAAGTTGTCTATATGCTATAAAAATGTTTAAGTCAATTATATCGAGCCATGTGGAAGGGCTCGAAGGGAAGGATTGCTTGCGGAACACCAAGATGTAGAAGTATAATAGATTCAAGCTAAACTATAGCAATTGCCATCAGGGGAACAGCCTGAGAAATACCATAACATGCCAACATAATAAAGCCAAGCTATCCTGTACAGGAGTGGCCATGATATAAAAATCAAAGCTCCATAATACCGAGCAGGTGCAAGTTTGCCACTTTTGACCCAGCTCAGCTCAGCTCGTGTCCAATTTTGGAACTTCATTCACTAGCGAACTAGTATAATCCGATCACCTTTTTACTCAATACTGTTACTGGAAGCAGATCGTTGGTGTTGTTGCAGTCGGAAATAAACATGCGCAGCCCAACGCCAAAGTACAATAGACTTCTCCAGAAAGACAGCCATGAAGCTTGTTCTTGATAATCTTAGGTTGATCAAGGCAAGAATGCAAGCCAGATCACGGGAACACTACCAAATCAACTCATCGTAAAGGATCAAAAGCCGGCCGTGTAAAACTGCAAATCAAGTCACTGCAATGATAACACCCAAGCTCGTTCCTGCCAATTGAAAGTCAACAAGACAGAATTGCAAAACAGAATACTAGGTGATCAGTGATCAAGCTGATGTTTATTAAAATATAAACCCATATAATTGGAGAAAATATTACTAGAACAACAGTGCTCAAGCTGCTTCTAGGTGTCTAAGGTTTTGAGTGATGCTAATAATCAAAGAACAATAACGTGGTTGTACACCAAGTCGCGCACTTCTCCCCACATTTTATACTATCAACTTTAATACGCGTTTTTTCAACCACCACAAATGGAAATTCTAACCAAAAAGCGAGAATTGTTCTTGCTATCGATGCTATCCAATCATCTAGAAAAAGTAATTGTCGGTCTGCTGCCAAGATCTATAAAGTGCCCGAATCAACACTCGGCGATAGAATGGCCGGCCGAACCCCTCGCCCCGAAGCTCAACCGAATTGTCGCAAATTAAACGATATAGAAGACGGTATAATCGTTCGATATATACTCGGTCTTGATTCCCGAGGATTTGTGCCCCGGATTGCTGGTGTTGAGGACATGGCTAATCTTCTCAAATCGCGAGGACAAGAACCCGTGGGAACGCGCTGGGCGCAAAGATTCGTACAACGGCATGGAGAGTTAAAGATGCGTTTTAATCGCGTTTATGACTTTCGAAGGGCCTTGTGCGAAGATGCCGAGCTTATTGGCGCGTGGTTTCGACTTGTTAGGAATATGCGGGAGAAATATGGCATTGTAGACTGCGATTTCTATAACTTCGACGAAACAGGCTTTAAGATGGGAATCATTTGTCCAGCAATGGTTGTTACACGTGCTGATCGGCGTGGCAGAGGCAAGGCAGTTCAACCTGGCAATCGAGAATGGGCAACAGCGATTGCTTGTATTAATAGTGAGGGTTGGAATGTGCCTCCATTTTTGGTAGTACAAGGGAAGAACCACCTCGCGAATTGGTACACTGAGGGCGAACTCCCTAATGACTGGATCATCAAGCCGACAACCAATGGATGGACAAATAATGAGACGGGTCTAGAATGGATCAAACACTTCGATAAACACACCGCTGCTCGTGCGAAGGGTCCATATCGAATGCTTGTATTAGATGGGCACGAGAGTCACGAATCGGCCAAATTCCAAGAGTATTGCAAGGCTCACAACATTATTACTCTTTGTTTGCCTCCTAACTCGTCCCATCTTACCCAGCCACTCGACGTTGGGTGTTTTAGTGTATTAAAACGGGCTTATGGTCGACAAATCGAGACCTTAATTAAGGCTCATATTAACCACATCTCCAAAGGTCGAGTTCCTTCTTGCCTTCAAAGCAGCGTATATGGAGTCAATAACGACCCAAAACGCTCAGGCTGAATTCCGTGGAGCTGGCCTAGTGCCTTTTGACCCTGAAGCCGTTATTTCAAAGCTTGACGTGAAGTTACGGACTCCATCTCCATTGCTCCTCCCCGTCGACGCCGACCCTTGGGTCTCCCACACACCTCACAACTCTACCGATGCTCTCTCACAGACGACTCTTGTAAAAGAAAGGATTGCTCGTCACCAAGGGAGCTCGCCAATACCTCTTTTTGAGACAGTCCTTGCGTTAGCAAAGGGTACTGAGTGATTAGCCCATGAGGTTACCCTTATGTCGGCGGAGGTACGCACCCTTCGAGCAGCAAATGAGGCGCTTAGCAAGCGTCGCAGGGCTAAAAAGAAGCGTGTCCACGAAGGAGGTGCACTTGCGGTAGAGGATGTACTTGACATTTTGTCTCAACAAGAGGTAGATGAGCAAGTTCGATGCGACTTGCGTGCGGAGAAGGGTAATCGAGTCGAGGGACAACCGTCTGGACGACGCTGTCGCAGTTGCGGAAAAGCTGGCCATAACGCACGAACTTGTGCAATAGAAGAAGATATGTCTAGCTCTTCAGAATTTGGTTTATAAAAAAGTTACAATTTTTATTGAGGTTATTATTTATGTTTAATGTTCTATGCCAAGGAAAAGTGCGCGACTCGGTGTACAACCACGTTATATGAAACAGTAGCAATCAAGCATATGGTTGGCAACAATATTGACGTAACATAAAATGCAATAACTGGGGCATTATTGATATAACAGAAAGTAAGCTAATTGTATACATCCTGGGAAGAATCAACTGTGAATCCAGAAAGAACCAGATCAGATGATGTGACAAAGCTCAATCTGTGAGAGGCCAAACCTCGATGACTCAAAGGTAAGGTTTCAGTATTAAACTATGAACACAAGAAGTACATGAGGAGCAAGTACAGGCGCGAACTCTTGCTTCTTATATAGACGAGAAGGAGTGTCGTAGAATCCTCTAGATATAGCAAAGAAACAAAGACAAAAACATAGAAGCTTTGTAAGCAAGGACACGTGATTAGCCCGAGACTCAACATGGGTTCTAACCCTCACACAATCTATATGCTGGACATGAACTGAGCTCTATTTTTATTGCGAAATATGCTGATGTCTATCAATCTGGTACAAGTCTGCTATAATATGCTCTGGGATGGACCTATGACCAATCGAAGCTCAACGGGGGGTGGGCACTGTGATCAACCCTGTTACAAAACAGGAGAAAGGGATCTGAACAACCAAGTCATCGACTAAGGCTTGCGTTCTACAAGCTTATTGGAGGAAACCAAATTCGCAACCAAGACAGGCTTGGGTTCTTGAGGGTAGCTGTTGATAGAAGCGCAGAAATAAAACCGGTTCCGATTATTGGTCTGAATCTGTAGCTCACCAGCCGCTGGATGGATAGCGATCCAAATATTGGAATAAGTGAACTGATTCAAGGAACTCATGGATTCATTAAGCATTACAGATTTTCCTAACTAACTTGGCGTGGTTAGAATACAGACAGCCCCCTATAGTATGTAGCGAGTGTAGGAAATGTGCATTATAGATCTTGGTTGAACTTTCGTTTGTTCAGACCAATCGATGACAAAGTCTCTCTGCTCAGCATGCAGCTTGTACAATGCCTTATATTCACGACGCTGGAGCAAATCGCCCACTGCACTTGCTTGGGTAATCTTCTTCCAAATGGTTTGTACATACAACTAGCGATATGCCAACTAAGCCTCTGGACCAGTGTCATTCCAGCAGTTGGAACAACCTGGCCTATTCAGTCAGATGGGCACCAAACTCAGAATATGCTACCCTTATTTCTCTTCGGCGTCTACGTTCCCCATATCGCCAGGAATCCCTAAATATAATGGTAGCAATATGGTGGTTATCATGATGTTATTGGCGCAGACCAACTCTGGTGCTGTAGTTCATGTTGAAGCCAACATCAGCTATGCTATCAGTTTGTCAATGGGTCCAAAGTTTGATGGCTACTACTTGAGCCCATAATGGAATAGCGCAAGGAGCCAGTATGCGTGATGATGGTAAAAGAGACAGTGGGCGTAAAAATTGCCCTCATATCCGTCAACTTCATATTGTTGGCTATGCATCATCAATTCATCTTGCTGGTGTGCACAATCTGTGGTGCTATGCACTTTCTACATATATAGCTATACAGAGCATCATGTTGCATAGCTTGCCATCCGTCTTCTTTTGCTGGAAGGTCGAATCATGTGGCCTTGAATACTGAAGCACTTCTGTGTGTATCTGATCGATTCTGGTAGGCTGGCAAACTCCCACCTGTCCGTGGTGCTGGCTACGAACCTAAGATCGCAGTATTATTGTAGAGCCAACGGAATACAAGCGCAATCGATGGAGTTGGTGTGGTGTTGTGGTTGTTGGTGGGGATATCGTCCTCCTCCATCATGCGACGGCAAAGTGGCCATATCAGAACAGAGAACTACCATCAAAAGGGGTATGAAAACCATCCGAGATACGAGTACTCGTGCTGAAAAGGAGCCTCTGGTAGGAATATTACCAGCGTGGAACCGATGCCTATTCGTGCGACAGGACAACTCTGGGGTGTATTGCTGAATCTTCGCTGGAGGGCATGGAAGGCGCGCGTGCGTAGTACCTCACTTAAAGGACCCGTCGAAGCTCCAGTTAATCCAACAATCTGACGAGCTCGTGTTAAACCAGCATGTTATAGTCTGGATATTGAGCGGCGGGAGGTAGAGGAGTGATTGGAGGAAACTGTAGGGGAACGATACACAGCCGTTATACTCTTTCTCCAATGGCAGAGTCCCTAATGGTCCCGTATGGACGAAATCTACTTCAGAGGCAGGCCCGGCTCTACGGTTACAATTCTGGCGAGCGCTGGCTGTTTAGACTATGAATTTAAAAGCACAGGCTAGCGGGAGAGGGAGAACTGGCAAAGCAGGCGGGGAAAAGGAAGCAACATTTTGGTTAGTAGAGGGGAAACAACATACTATGCTGCCTGGCTAGGGGTATAGGAACAATAGGTCAACCTCTGCGAGACACCGTCGGCTTTGCTGTGAGGGGAGACCTTGCAAGGTAGCGCGAAGTGGTTCATAGCCGTGGGGTGCTACATACAATGGAGATGATGGCCTGGTGGCAGGAAACAACACCTTCTATATGGCTCGAGAGGACGGGTGCGCGTGTCGGTCTGTAGGCAGAACGGGGCAGTGGGCTTCGCGTTGATACAGGCTTAAGGAGCAAGTAGGATAGGGGGCGTGAGGGAAGGTTGTGCCCCGGAGCAATCCTCCAAACCAGCGGAAAGGTAGTGAGCCTTTGGGTAAAAGCCTTGATCATTTGGGGGAAAGCGTGGTAGGGAGGTCGCTAGCTCTACTTGTATTGTAGTTTATTTGTAGATTTTCAATACAATTCTGTTCCTGCCAGGACGTAGAGGCAGCCCTATACCGAACAGATTCGTGGAAAGGATCAGGCGCTGACAGGTTGCCCAATGGGTTCTCACGCGCTTGTGGCCCTCCACTGATCGAGGGAATTCGGCGAGTCGCCATAGCTAGCCTGGCTCTAAGGCATTATCCCAGAGCTTTCAAGAAAGCTAGAGTAGTAGTGCTCTGGGAGCCAGGAAAAACGAAACACCAGCTCAGCTCACCAGGCGGGTGGAGACCTATCTCTCTTCTGAGCTGCGTTGGGAAGTTTGTGGAGGCCATCGTGACGAGGAAGATGACACAGATGGCAGAGAAAGCGGATATGTTCACCCCTGAACAGATGGGAAACAGGGCGGGGAAGTCAACAGAACAGGCGGACAGGTTCGCCACGGAGACGGTACGGGCCTCGTGGGAAAAGAAACTCACTTGCTCGATGCTCCAACTGGACCTCCAAGGTGTTTTCGACCGCGTCCACCACGGATGGTTGCTCACAGCCTTAGAAGACCAGGGATGGCCGAGGTGGGTGACCCGACGGGTGGCATCGTTCCTAGCGGACCGATCGGCCATCTTGACTTTCGATGACTGGGAGTCGAATCCTATAGGGGTGCCGGCCGGCGTGCTACAAGGCTCACCCTTATCCCCGCTCTTGTTCATCCTCTATACTACTCCGCTTTTCCGGAAGCTGAGAGATGTTGACGGGATAGGAACAGTGGGGTTTGCAGACGATACGAATCTCCTAGCCGTCGGGAAAGGGACGGAGGACTGCTGCACGGCCCTAGAGAAGGGATGGGAAGTGTGCAAAAGCTTGGCAAAGGAACGGGGCATGATGTTTGAGCCTCAAAAGAGGGAGTTGATACACTTCGTCAAGACCATGGCCGGCAACAGCCAGAGCCACATTCTGAGCAAGCTGAAGACACAGCGGTTCGCTCTAACACGGATCGCGGCGAAAACATGGGAGCCCTCGCTTCTCAAGGCTAGAGATGTCTACGTTGCGGTCATCCGGAGCGTACTAACATACGCCGCGTCTACCTTTGCGACACCGGCGAACACTGTCGGAGGGAAGCAAGGGAGGGGCTCCGGCATCGTCTACCAGCTAGGCAAGGAACAGAACAAACGCCTACGCATTGTAACGGGTGCTTACTGCTCAACGCCAGTCAACGTTCTGGAGACTGAAGCCCACTGCAAGCCGATCAATGTGGTCCTAGCCGAGAGGGTGGCAGCATTCGACGCCAGAGCCACAAGGGAGGGCAGCAATTGGCCCGAGACGTGGGGCAGGATCAAGCGTATTACCTGACGCAGCAACAGCCTTGTTACATAATCCTTGGCGCGACTCTATTGACCACATCCACGTTGCGCCAAACACTTGCTCTTTAGCTTTAGTATTCGTTGTTTACCAGTATAATGAGAGACATTTACTCTTTAAGTATCGGCCTTGTGACAAAGAGGTTGATCGTGAAGGTGAAAGGAGGAAGACGAGGGCGCGAACCCCAACTAGCAGACCCCATGAGACACTGGGTGGACAGGGGGCGCCACCGCGAAAAAGAAAGCGGAAGAATGGTGGAAGAGCTTCCAGCTACACGAGGGCGTTCACCAGCGAACACCGAAAGCCGGCCTGCGGTGGTGAATGACACGCAAGATCTGGGGACAACTCACAAAGCATGAATCCTCCTGCCTAGTACAAGTGAGGTCCGGGCATATCGGACTCAGACAATGTCTGAGACGAATTCAAGTCCCGGATATCGAACCATGGTGTGCATGCAGAGGAGGCCGGGCTGTTCAAGAAACGATCGCTCGTATCATCTTGGACTGCGAACTGGTAGAAGACAGGGCCCATCTCCCTCCCCTACGAGGAAGACGAGATCTAAATGAGGCACTGGAAGATGCAAAACGATACCCCAGCATCATCAAGTGGCCCCTAGCCACGTGATGGCTGCAGGAATATCGCATGGCGCTACATCTCCAACAAACGCCGGGGCAGCGAAGACGGATCTCTCTACCTGTACGCGGTGCTGGCTGCGAACTGATGATACTCTCGAGTATTCATCTAAGCTGAAGATAGAACGCAATCCAGATCGAAATGAAGGCCTAGGGTCTTGGAGACAGCAATGCAGAGTTTTCACGATAACGATTTTTCACCCAATGAGCCAGAGATTAGGGCTCTCTGGTTGTGCATGCGGAGCGAGAAGTAGTGACTCTCGCTCTCTTCGATGTACGCTTCTGGCGTTGTTGGGCC
>MU254170.1:3848-24615 GCA_019669825.1 Calycina marina
TCTTCTCCTAATCACCCATCTCCTAATCACCCATCTCCTAATCACCCATCTCCTAATCACCCATCTCCTAATCACCCATCTCCTAATCACCCATCTCCTAATCACCCATCTCCTACATCAAGCATGGAAGATCCGCGGGACTATGATATGCTTTATAGAAACAGATTTGTACCTCTGGAAGAAATACTACTGATGCAATCACCCAAAGTCAGTGGTAAAGGTTTATTTTTTTCTCCTTCACTGGTATCTTACGCAGCCCTTTGTGCTCAAACTATATTCAACTGCGGTTACAACGGCATCTTCGTAGCTTCCTCCCTCATATTGCATGTACCTCAATCCATCCCTGCTCTTCTTTAAGGTCTTGTGACGAGTTGCCAGATTTCTGGCGTTTAACGGTTGAGACGGTGTGGTATCATTTTTGCAATGTTTACAGCTGGCCAGAGCTAGCGTTTGAGATATTGTCATTCGATGCTCGCCCTTGTACCAAACATGCGGTGTGATGATGGACTAGCCAGTGGGATGTGGATGGGGAATGGGGTGAGAAGTTTGATATATTAATGGAGGACTAAGAAATCAGCTTGTCTTCAAGGAGATCCATCTACGGTACTCACCTGTGTCTGTACGTACATATGTATCTTTATTCTACGTATAAGGTACCACCTACCTACTCCAGGAGGCGCAAGTCTTTGCTTACATTCCCATTTCCATTTCCATTGTCAATAACTTGGTAACTTGGTAACTTGGCTTTCTCACTCAACTCGGCGTGCTCGGTAGAATCGCATATCCACCTTCCGAGTCCTATTCACCCATTCAAAACCACGATATTGCCATCGTGATATATACCATAAACCGAACCTCAACTCAGCCCTTACAGATCTCATTTTACAATTTGTGTGTGCACTAGGATATTACACCCAAACTACTGCTCCAGGATTGAGCTCATTCCGCTTTAAGTCCCATCTCCGTTGGCCGGGGTCTCCCTTTCACTGAATACAAGACTTTCTTACTAAAAAATCGGATTTACCACCACGGTCTGCCACCCGCCCACCCACCATCTGCCACCCCCGTTCCTGGTTTCCAAAGAACAATCAGGATCAAGATCACCTCATTCCCGTTGGAGTTTTCACAGACCGTATTCTCGCAAAACTTTCATTAAAACTACCAAAATACACCGCCCGCGACTGACACTCGAAGTCCGCTGTCTTTCCTTATCCAAAAGCTTTATTCGGCTCATCGCGCATACTTCCATCATATTTGCTGTACTGCATAGGTACCTCAGGGTATCAACGACGACCACACAAGAGCGAATAAGCCACCGCACCCGCTTTCGAATACGGCTTCGTGCATATACCAGGGCATCTGCAAGAGCGACCCAGAGATTATCCAGCCAGCCGCATGACTACTGATACAGCTCGAGGCTGATCACTGCGCAATTTGACAACTGGCTGAGCATCACATACCTCACTCACTTCACAGCGTCTCATTCCTGGCACGATCGTCCAAGCAGAAGACATGCACGCAATGACCGAAAGGTAGTGTCTATCTCAATCTTGCTACACTCATTACCAGGAGTGCGATTGCGCTACTAGTCTTCCACAATTTAAAACATCACTCTACACTGTCTCCTCCAGGATGTTTTCCAACTCTCCAACTATCCCCCCAATGGCAAGAGGCGCAAAACCAAGCAATGTACAGACCTCCCACCTACCTGGGTACTCGACATCGTTCCCAGCCAGCGCATCTACAGTCACAACCAGCAGTTCGTTACAGACGTCGCCTATCATGACCCCAGAAATGGCCCAGCTTCCTACGAACAACTCCTCTATACAAGGCTCTCCGGATGGGATTCGCGGACGGGAGCCAGAGATGTTTCCAATGCCATTTGAGCTTCCTGAATCCATTGTACCTGCGAGTAGTGCACCGTCAAGAAAGTCAAGTCACGGTGCCATGAGCGAAGCTCTAGCCATACGAGAAAGTAGATCCCCTGGCATAATGAGGAGACTCTCAAATAGAGCCAGCAGACTCACTGGCCGAAGAAGGCAGTCTTCTACCGCAGCCATGAATCGAGACCAATCTACAGGACCGGTCATCATGCGACGGAGGAGCGATAGTACGAATACTGCTCCCGAAGGCATCAATGGCAAAGGCTGGTTCCCCGATACAGATTCAGAGGTGGAGGAGGACTGTGAAGATTCCCAATCAGGATCGACCGTGGAGCGGCTGAATGACTTCCCAAGTACGACATCTTCTGTGACACCGACAGTCGCGTCATCTGCACCTAGCCCTGGTCCCGTGATACCGGCGTTATTACTTCAAGGAACATCGATGGTCAAGGTCACAAAGAAGAAGAAGAAATTGTTAACTTTCGTCCTTGAACATGAAGCTGCCAAAGTTTCCTGGGACAAGACACGTGCATCCAAATCGTTTTATATCGATGATATCAAGGACATCAGGGTCGGAGCCGATGCCACCATATATCGCAAAGAGTTTGGTATTTCAGATGCGGACGAGTCGCGCTTCTTCTCCATTATCTATGCAGTGCCAGACAAATTCAAAGGTCGACCATCGAAAATCATGCATCTCATCGCGAGCGATGAGCAGTCATTCGATCTCTGGACAACAACTCTGGATGCAATTTCCAAACATCGTCAAGATTTCATGCAATCGCTTACCGCCTTCCACGACAAAGCTGTGAAAGCATACTGGCGAATCGAAATGGCCAAACAATTTCAAGACGCGCCTCATAATGAAGAAGACGAAGATATTGATATAGTCGGAGTGGAACGAGTATGTCGTTCGCTGCATATTCACGGATCCTCCAACTACTTCCGCTCCAAATTTGCTCAAGCCGATACCACCAAATGTGGTCGTCTTAACTTTGCCGAGTTTCAAGAGTTTATCAAGTTGATGAAGAGGAGAGACGATGTTGCCTCGTTGTATCAACTACTGACCAAAGACTCATCGAAAGGCCTTACATTGGAGCAGTTCCTTGCATTCTTGAGGGACGTCCAAGGAGAAGATATCGTGAATGATCGATCCCACTGGGAAGGTGTCTTCAACAAGTTTGTCCGTCGTTCGAAGACCAAGGAACAGGCTCGTCAAGATGAGGCAAATGGTGGCATTTTACGAATGAATGAGGCAGCACTATCACGCTTTCTCAGCTCTACATTCAACGTTCCTCTGAGAGGCCCATCCAAAGATTCTCTCCATCGTCCGATGAACGAGTATATCATATCTAGCTCACATAACACCTACCTTCTCGGGCGCCAGGTCGCTGGACAGTCGAGCGTTGAAGCTTACATATCTGCTCTCAATCGTGGCTGCCGATGTGTGGAAGTCGACTGCTGGGATGGTGGTGATGGCCAGCCTGTCGTGATGCATGGTAGGACTCTCACAACGCAAGTCTCCTTTGTCGACGTCATGTCTACTATCAGCAAGTATGCTTTTGTGCGGTCGCAGTATCCACTTTGGATATCGCTCGAGGTTCACTGCAATCCCGAACAACAAGCAGCCATGGCTCAAATCATTAAAGATACATGCGGCGTGAAGCTGTTGACAGAACTTATCGATAACAACACCGAACACCTTCCATCACCGTCACAGCTGATGAACAAAATTCTCATAAAGGTCAAAATGGCTCAGGCAGTTGCGTCTCCCGTTGCCGAGCAAACCAATGGCAGAAGTAG
Source organism: Calycina marina (assembly GCA_019669825.1). Lineage (NCBI taxonomy): Eukaryota > Fungi > Ascomycota > Leotiomycetes > Helotiales > Pezizellaceae > Calycina > Calycina marina. The sequence continues at coordinate 7,535 of MU254170.1, forward strand.
AGGAAACAGCCTTAACTCCCCATACTTCAGACCTACCATTCTGGACAATGGATCCATATCTGCAAGTCTGCCACAATCAAGCCCATATACTCGACGAGCTCGCACTATTCCACTGGGTCAGACAAGAAACTCCGGTAGCGATGGGCAGGAAAGTAGCAGCACTAGTGAGAGTGAGAGCGTTGCCGATGAGTCCAAGAAGGCCTCCACAACGAGCAATATTGTCAAGGTTCTAGGCGAGCTAGGCCTCTATAGTGCCGGGATAAAATTCCGTGGATTCGATGCCTCCAATGCGAAGAAGTACAACCATATATTCTCTTTCATGGAAGGCACTTTCGATCGAAACGGCAGAACCCCCGAGAGCAAAAGAGCCATGACCAGACACAACATGAAATTTATGATGCGAGTCTACCCCAATGCTACACGAATCGCATCGACAAACTTTGACCCGCTCAAGTATTGGAGAAGAGGTGTGCAGATGGTTGCTCTCAACTGGCAAACTTATGACCTCGGCATGCAAATGAACGATGCGATGTTTGCTGGTGGCTGTGATCAATCAGGATATGTCTTGAAGCCACGAGAACTTCGCGAAATTCAAATGATGACAGAGGTTCCCAAAGAAGCTGGCGAAGGTTACACAAAACGGGAGCGCAAGAACGTCAACTTTTCCATCACTGTGATCTCAGCACAACAGCTCATGCGACCTCAAGCTCTCGCTGCCAACCGTAGCGTTGATCCTTACGTCGAAGTAGAAGTTTATCATGCGGATGACAAGTCCAAAGAGAATAAGGGCGTCGTTGGAGTGGGCGGAAAGGACGCCTCTGGCAAGGACGGGCTCTCCGGACTCGGAGCACCCCATCGTCGGCGCACTGACGTTGTGAAAGAAAACGGGTTCAATCCTCTCTTTGAGAAGAAATTCAATTTCGACCTCACTACGAAGTATCCTGACTTAGTCTTTGTCCGCTGGACAGTTCGGTGTTCACCAGATGGTACGAATTACAGCGACAAAGGTGTTCCACTGGCTACCTATACCGCCAAACTCTCCAGCCTCCAACAAGGCTATCGTACCTTGCCATTGTTGGACAACAATGGTGATCGATTTTTGTTTTCGACTCTATTCTGCCATATCAAAATCGATCCCGCTACTAGCATTTATGTTAATGGTCCCGAGGCTACTGAAAGCCTGGGTGTCTTCAAGAGCATTGGCCGAACCATCTTCAACCGCACCCCAACATCACCGAGGATCCTGTCCGAAAACTACACCTCCTAAATCACAACACTTCTCCCCGACACACTGTATAGCCACTCAACTTCTTTTCAGCTCACCAGAGATTGTTGTACTCATTGACGGTATATTGATGGGCAGTCATACGACCATTCCACCACATTGCTTTCGGCGCTTTCTTCCTTTTTTCTTTTTCTTCTAACGGCGCAATACAGGCGGGAAGGAATATCTTCTTACATAGGAGGTACAACAAGTGGCTCGCGCTGCGCATGCATATATTCAGGATTACCTCCAGCATAAACAACCATCAGTGTCTGAGCACTGCAACACCACTCATTTGGCTTTCTTTTGTCTACTACATTGCATATTTGGGATGGGCTGGTTCCATATCTCTTTTGTATGCTTGTTTTACATTTCACTGCTGGGCTGCTGGGCTGCTGGCTATGGAGTATGTGACATTGGGAGAAATATCTGGGACACGCATAAGAGAGATACCTGTACTACGATCGCTACCGCCGAGTAAGCTGGATCGATATATGTTTTGAGATTTTCCTGGTGGGTGTCATGATCAGACACAAGAGTGTTCGTGTGAATGGAGAAGCTGGAGCAAATGATGACAGCGAGATCTAGCCCATAGGCAAGGCCAATTCTACAGTCATGACCCCTTGGTTATATTCATCTTCCTTTTCTCTGTGAATTCTAAACTTAACTCAACCTACTGAACCACACCACATAGGCACCAAATGATTGGAGCAAAGTCAGCAGCCAGCTTAACGAAGCTAAACGAAGTTCAATCCCTATTACAGTTCCTGGGTCCTGACTCGAACACAGCACCCTGCTAGTACACTAGTACCTGAAACGGCCGTCATTTTGCATCCCTCTACGTCTATAACCCCAACGCTAGTTCCGTGAAACCCCAAAATCGCGGTTCACAAAAACAGCCAGCCCGCTTCTTCCGACTCCCCGGTTAGGCTTTGACGCTACCCACCGGACTACGGGGAATAACCTTGCAGACATAATTCAACGTTTATGGGCAAGGAGGTGCTGGTCGCCATGAGTGGGTTGTGTTTGAGATAAGATATGGGACGGTCAATCCGTCCGGGGATGAGTGTTCTGGATTGTCCGCTTGATGTTCTGGTTACAGGCAGGATGGAAATAGCAACTTCTTCGTCGATACTACCGGTACGGCAGTCAAATATGGAGGTGTTTCACGAATGGGTGGGTTGATGTCGAGTCACGTTGAGAGAGAGGTACAGAACTTGCGCAGCGAGAAGGGAGGGATGGGCTAGAGAATCTGGGCTTGGCTGAGCTGAGGACGTGGATCTGATTGCGTGAGCTCTAAACAATGTTGCGTTGAAGATTGTGGACTGAGAATCAGAGGGAAAGAGATGAGAATTTGGTTATAGTTGGCCATCTATTTTATACTCGCACATCTGAGGATGCTCAAAGCCTCCAGCTTTAGATGACCAATTTACTCTGTAGCATGCTTCCTTTACGGTTACATATATCCTTGTATATGTACAGCTCGAGGAGCCAGAAGTGGTTAATACATGTTTGATACTGGCTGTCCAGGCGATTGCCAACATCACAACTGCTCGATCGGCTGAATGAGGCGAGTAACAAGCCTGACGCAGCTTCTCTTTAGAAGGCCTATCTCCTAGTCTTCAATCTGCAGCCGTAGTCGCATGTTATAAGTGGAGACATGGAGGGAGCATTGAGAGCAGTACCGCATCGCCAGCATGGGGGTTTCTGAATACAAAGTCCAACAGCTGTTCTAAGAAATATGGGCTGTGTGGCATGATGATACTGCTGGGGGAGCATTCGTATTGTACCTGTTTATCCTCCATTATGTACCCCAGTACACCACCCGACGCCATAAACAACGCCTTATCCAATTCCACAAGATGCACAACGAAGTCAATACCGATATATCATGGACCATCCTCATGTTGTATTCATTCACCCTACCAGCCCAACCCCAAAAGTGCAATCAGAGTCTATCCATCACTCAGAAGTTAGGTCCAGGACCTCGATCTGAGACATCCTCCACGCACGGCGGTTTTCTTTTACTACCCTGGCCTCTGGCTCCATGGACCATTTCCCAGGCAAGCTTTCGCGGAGCATTATGTAATTCTTCTTCTCTGCTCTCTGCTTCTTTTCAGAGATCTTTGTAGGACTTTTGGCTGGTCGTCGTGACGTCATATTGATCCTCGTCTCTAGTGAGATTTCTGGGGATGATGAAAGGTCAATGATGGCCGATGTTATCTTCTCCGCGACTCTCTCGGCCGCTCTCGTTGATGGATGCAGGTCGTGGAGAGAAGGAAGCTCAGGAGATGAGGAATATTCTCCTGATTCTACAAGTAAATCTATCCGACGTATCACATTTTTCGATCCTGGTGTAAAGCATATCGTCTGACTGGACTCGAGTATCAGCGTTTTGGGCGTGCTAAGCTTCTTTCGTGGTGATAGCCTCTGACTATTTGATGGCGTGGGTGATAGATGAATCGAGGCTGAACTGTGAGGAAGCGTAGGCTCGTTTGATTCGGGTTCACTTTCAGGTAGCGGAGAATGAAGATGCTTTCGTGGAGGACTGGGAGATTGTAAAGGCGTCGATGAGGGCATCGAGATTGTAGTATTTGCTTGTGTCGGCGATGGTACGGCAGATTTCTGTGACTGCGAGACCTTCTTGGTTATTGTAGGTCCAGATCGTGGTGAAGAGGTAGCCAGGGTCCAAGGATTGGTATTCGGTTTCGGTTTAGCAATTGATGTTTTATCTCTCTTCTTTGATTCCAGTATAGCATAGTTCTTGCTGGAGGCAATTCCATTGTCTGTCGCTGGCGCATCTGAGCTTATAGCTGATCCAGAGGCTTTGGTCTTGTCGAATTCGCCTTGCTTGTTGCTTAATGACTTTGAATAAGATATTGCTTCGATACTAGACTCCATGACAGAGGAACTCACTTGGCTAAGAGACGAATCCAAGATAACACTACCTGCGGATGACTTTGACGCAGTACCAAGTCCAGCCTTCGATACTTTCACAAACTTGTCAAGTGCACCCACTGGAATTCCACTTTTCACAGATTTTGATCTTTTTGTTGCGCCCTTTTTTGCAGCTGCTTGTGCTTCGAGTAGCTTTTTCGGATTCCTCAATGACCTTTCGTAATCTTCTACTTTCAATGGAACACCTAGCTTGGCGATAGTCTCAGGTATCCATAGTTTATCTGGCGCTGTTGGATCAAACGTTAATAGACTTCGTTTGGTAGGACTAGACGATCGTTCCGCCGCTGCGTCAGAAGTATACGCTTCTATGTCATCGTCTTCGTTCAGAGGAGCGAGCCCATCTCGGCTGTAATCTTCACTATCATCTTCCTCCGCTTCCAGATCGAGACCCACGATATCGTTGGGGTGGTAGATCACTCGCAGTTCGGGTATGCCGTCCGAGCTCATATGAGCCCTAGTTCCACAGATAGCTCGCACCAGCTGCATCTCATTCATGGCTGTCAAAACGAGATCTCCATAACCAGAATCTCGTCTGTCTCCACGGATCCTGAGCTTGCGTACTAGCAGTACTGGTGCAAAACCCCTGATGAACTTGGTAGCTCCGATTTTGTGTGTCCAGTCAAAGGCGTCCGCAACAAACAGGCGCAATCCTGTTACATCAACTTCTCCATCCCAGGTTATTTCATCCTTCAGCTTCTGAATTTTTGAGGAAGATGAAACTACAGGATGTGTGTAATACGCTAGAACCTCCCTGTTCGGAAAAGTGGCAGGAATTTTCAAGCTTTTGTGTTTGCAGCGAAAGAACTTGTTCTCGTTGGTTTGAAGCTCATGAGACAAATTTTGCCTCCAGGCATCTAAGCCATCAGCGTCTATTCTGGAAAGTTGACACAGCGATTTCCCGAATCCAGCTCTGGCGGCCTCGCAAGCAACTTTGATACCTGCCCCAGGTATGCCTTCGGTAATGTAATCGCCACCGCTCATAAGTGCGATCAGGACCATTCCTTCTCGATCTAGTCCAGCTTTCCCTTCCTTCGTAGCTTTGGCTTCGTATAAAGAAACGTGAGTTGGTGACTTATTCCCCCTGGCCCCTTCTGAGGACCAGTTTCGGAGGGTTACTCCACTGCCGAACATCAATGTATCGACATCTTCACTTAGAACCGCATCTACTATGCTTTCCCGTTGCAATAGTGCACATTCAGCTTCTGCCTCTCCTGGTGCGATATGGAAAGGGAAACCAAACAATTTGAGAAGCTGTTTACACATTAGATTGGGGATAGTTGCCCCGTGCTGTCCGGACCGCTTGTTCCTTTTGAAAGGAGGTTTACGAGGTCCGTCGAATACAAAAAGTGGCTGGACAGAGACCGAAAGAAGTCGCAATAGGCGGTAATAAAAGGTCCGTATAGCTGGATTGGTACCTCCACGTCCAGACTGAATCTGAAATTGCCATATCGAGATATCGATAGCGACTCGAAAAGGCCGCCCTGTAGTTTCTAGGTTCTCAATAGCAAGCTTAGATAGAGCTATCCTCTCTCCTGGCCCAATCTCTCCATATATCCTTGATCATGTCAGCGCATTTCTCTGTTCTAACTTCAGCCAACGTCTGGGAGACTAAGACTGGTTCTTACCCTTTAATTCCCATGGTGGCAACAAAGATACCTATGTCTTTCAGAAACAACTGCAGTCATTATAAACTGATACATCCAGAATCAAAGATATGAGCTGTACCAAGAAGAAGTCAAAGAATTAGTGAATTATTTAGCACATGGTTTGACAAGCTATTGAAGATGTAAAACTTGGTGCTTTTTGTTGTTCTCAAAAGGTGACTGACGTTGGCCAAGGAACGCGAAATACAACAACACTCAATTACACCACCAAATTTGAGACTTTCACAGCTCTCATCCGTTGGCGTGGGCGTGTTTCCAGACAGATGCAACAACATGGCACCTGCCAGCGGTCCTTCACATCGTAATGTATCAAACATCCGGCCTCAGCCTACAGCAGCTCAGCCCACCAGTCCTCATACCCCATTGCGATCGATAACGTCGACTTATGGATCGCCATCTGCACTGCGCGCAGAGGAAGACTGCATAGTGGTTGAGATAGGAACGCGATACCTCAGAGCTGGGTTCGCAGGGGATTCACTTCCTAAAGCAGTTGTGGAATTTGGGCCCGAAGAGCAAAGAAGATCTGGAGACTATAGACGATGGTGTACACACTACGAAGTCCAATGGAGAGACAGGATACCTGGTGACGGATATGGAAAGGAGTCTGAGCTATGGAAGATGGATCTGCAAGGTCTAGATCTAGGCCTCGTCGGTGATAAGATCGAGAGAGCAGTGCGAGAAGCGTTTACAAAGTATGTATAGGCATATTTGGTCCATATAACTTTGACTGATATATCAGGTACCTCCTCATCGATTCCCGCCCAAGGCGAATCGCTTTAGCTCTGCCATCTACACTTCCTCTCCCGTTATTGTCGACAATACTGGATAGTCTATTCACCAATTTCCAACCACCCAACATATCACTCGTGTCCACACCAGCTCTTACGACCGTTGCAGCGGGTTTACGCTCATCATTGGTAGTGGATATAGGTTGGGCAGAGACTATCGTGACTGCGATATACGAGCTTCGTGAAGTACAAAGCAAGCGTTCAACGCGAGCTTGTAAATTACACGGGGAGAAGATGTACACAATGTTGGCAGACGCCATCAATCCGGAATGGGCAGAGTACTACGGTGAGCAGGAGACTTGGTCTCGTAAAAGAACAATGGAAGTAGGGGAGATCTCGAGATCTCTACGCCAGCTTTTAAGCTTCGAAGAGTGCGAGGACATCACAGCACGCATGTCGTGGTGCAAAGGCATGCGGAAGGAGAAACCAAGTGTTCCATCAGAGAAGCTTGCTCCAGTCAAAGAAGAGGACGAATTCCGGTCAAGCATGCGTTCTTTGCGTGTTACTGGCGGCGCGGAGGAAGGTCCGGCGGTATCGATACCGCTAAGATCCACCCTGCCACCCAGAACTCTTCAAATGCCATTCTCGAGACTGGCCGAGCCTTGTGAGATGGCTCTTTTTGCCTCCGATAGGTTCGAGGGAGTAATGTTCGATGAATGGGGTGAACAGTTCGACGATGAGGAGCTTCCCTTGCCACTTCTAGTCTATCAGAGTCTGCTTCAGCTGCCAATGGACATACGGAGTACGTGTATGCCACGAATAATATTTGTCGGGGGTGGATCAAAAATATTGGGCTTGAAAGAGCGCGTTTTGGCGGAGGTAATGGTACTCATTGAAAAATATGGATGGGATCCCGTACGTGGTAAGAGCGTCGGAGCATTTCGAAGTAACCCGAAACTACAGAATCGTCAGCATCAGAAAGATTCAGCAGCGACAGAAGTCAAGCCGGGGGAAAGAGACTCGGAACCAGCGAGCATTGGCTCTAAAGCACCAGCAGCAGCATTTGTTGAGCAAGAGAGCAATGTCATAGATGATCAGTTGCAACACGAAGCGAGCAGAGTCTATAAGCCTGCAGTACAGTCGGGGTACATACGGGCGGTAGAGTCATTGGGAGCTTGGTCAGGATGCAGCCTAATTTCTCAATTGAAAATATCAGCCGTTTCTGTTGTAGATAGAGAGCAATGGCTTGCTCAAGGCGCATCTGGTGCAACGCGAGATATGGATGTTGGTGTGAGTATGGCTACCAAGAGGCAGAGCATGGGTGGCACTGTTGCATTCAAGTCTGGCGTTGGTGAGAGGTCAAGCTGGACTTTAGGGTTCTGGGCATGAGCATGAGCAACAGTGATATGTTTGCAGCCTGCAGAAGGCAGTCACCTTGTTTTACATAGTAAAAGATACCCACATTGAATTTATCTACTACAAGATCAAGAAACCACCTTTTAGGCTGTTTGTAGCAAACTATGATCGAGCTACTACATGATAGATCAAATAATTTAAGATGAACAAATACCGACGACTTCTCTGTTCTGTACAGGGCACATCGTCTTTCAGTGTAGCTTTCTTCTGATTCGCCAATGCGAATTTCTGGAAGCTCACCCACCACCTTAGAAAAGCTAGGATAAATGACAACAACCATGACTTGCCCTCGACAGTCCTTCACATGTCTACAATGCAGCCTACGATTAGCCCAGCGAGCTCCCCAGCGGTCTCCTCGGCGTCTCTTCAGCATTTCCTTAGATCGAAAAGCTAAGGCATCACGCCCATCAATAGCCCCTAAGCCCTCCATCGACACCAAACACATTCGACAGAACCCAGCATTATATGAACAGAACTGCGTAGAACGCAATCACAAAGAACAATCCACGTTTCCTGCACGCATAAACTCTCTATTTGAGAAATGGCACGGTCACCAGCATGAAGCGCGAAGCTTAAGAGAGCAAAATAATCGTTTGAAACTACAGCTTGCGAATCGCACAACTTTATGGGATGAAGACTCGGAGGCACGGGGGCTGAAGGAGATGTCAAAAGATGAACTCATTAAAGAAGCGCGGACTTTGAAGGACAAAATAGGCGTCATTGAGGGGAAGGAGTCTGCAATAAATGCCGAGATTGAACACATGGCGGCATCCATACCGAATCTCACCAGCGACGAGACACCAAGGGGCGATCAGCCAACAGTCGTGGGATACATAAACAAACACCCTGAGTCAGTGCCAGGAGCTTCGGATCGAGTGTGGAAGTCACACGTCTATATTGGCAACGAGCTCAATCTTCTCGACTTTGCAGGCGCAGCGACAACATCTGGCTGGGGATGGTATATACTGCTGAACGAAGCCGCACAGCTAGAACAGGCGCTGGTACAATATGCACTGAGCGCCGCAAGGAGACGGGGATGGGGAATGGTTAGTCCGCCTAGCATGGTCTATAGCCATATTGCAGCAGCATGCGGTTTCCAACCTCGGGACCAGAATGGCGAAAGTCAAATATACAACATACAGCAGAGCGCAGACGACGTTGGACGGAAACCAGAACTGAGTCTGGCTGGCACTGCAGAGATACCTCTTGCGGGGATGAAGGCAAACAAGACACTGGACGAGAGCGAACTACCACTCAAGCACGTAGGCGTATCACGAAGCTATCGGGCGGAAGCAGGTGCTCGTGGTATCGAAACAAAGGGCCTCTACAGAGTTCACGAATTCACAAAGGTCGAGATGTTCGCCTGGACCTTGCCTAAATCGTCTGCCTCAACACAGGTCTTCGAGGAAATGCTAGCTATCCAGACCGAGATCTTGAAATCTTTAGATGTGCATTGCCGCATATTGGAGATGCCTAGCACGGATCTCGGAGCCTCAGCTTCACGAAAGTGCGATATCGAGGCCTTCTTTCCATCTCGCAAGCTCAAGGATGAGGGCTGGGGAGAAGTCACGTCCGTAAGTACCTGCACGGATTATCAAAGCAGGAGACTCGCCACAAGGGTGGACATGAGAAGTCAAGGCACGAAAACCGCTTTCCCATATACAGTAAATGGGACCGCATTGGCTGTTCCTCGAGTTCTAGCTGCTATTCTTGAGAATGGATGGGATGAGGAGCAGCGTCTGGTGAAGATACCTGAGGTGTTATGGCCTTGGATGGATGGCCTAAGAGTCATTTCGGCGAATGGGAGATCGAGATGACATATGTAAACCGTATAACGTGTACTATAGTGTTCGAATACGTAAAGTCAGGCATTTACCACTCTGAAATATACCACTTTGAAATGGCTTCCACGCAAATTTGCAAACAAATTTGCAAACAAGTCGAAGTTGGTAGCATCTCAATACGCAGAGGATGTTGTACAGACGGCTCATGGCTACTCTGCCTACGGAGATATACCAGTGAAGACAGTTTTGAAGACGTAAATTCGTTAACCCTATCGCTCAAACGTTAATCATAAAAGCTTAGTCCAATATCGACAATCACCGGTCGCCTGCTCCAAAAATTGAACAAGAATCAATACCTCACGATCCATCACGGCGAGAGCCACTAAGCCATCTCAGGTTGCTCAAAGAGGACCATATCAGCGTTCTCCTGAACCTCACTCTCTCCATCAACGCTACCAGTCCAGTCTGTGCCTTCATCAATAATCTCACTCATCTCTGTTCCATTTCCAGTTATAATAGTCGTGCCACAACTAGTCCTCCTGAATGTTCCATATTCGCTTCCTCCTCCCTGGACCTCTCGCTCCTCAAGTTCGTCCTCGTCGTCTGTTTCTTTCAGGGCAAGATTCTCCTTGTTCAGCTCGCCGAATTTTTGGTGCATTGTACCAGCCCAACTTGATTTACGCATTGCTCCAGAGCCATTAGGGGCTTTGACGCTTTGGGTTCGCTTGATGCCGCCTGCCGGGACGTTACGGCTGATTTGATTGAGTGAAAGAATGCGTCTTGAAGCCCCGGCTGGATTGTTGATCGGGATGGTCGCTAGAGCTCGGTTGCCTCCCATAGCCATGCTCACAGCACTTTGTGTTGCCGAAGAAGCCTTTGAAGCGGCATTCGAGACGTATGATCCAGTCGTCGACGTCGCATGGCTAGGTACACGCTTGCGACTCATGGCATCCCGACCTTTGTTTGACTTCGAGATGAGGAGAGCACGGGAATGGTCGATAACTCCTTCTAGAATACGACGCTCGAGACCCTCTGCTCGTGCCTCCATAGCATGGAGCTCTTCTTGCCTGATTCTGAGGGCGGTCTCCAAGCTAGAAAGCTCTGCAGTCATCTTCATTTTCTGATGTGCCAGGTCTTCCTGCTCAGCTCGAAGGATTACTACTGACTCCTTCAAGTGCTCTTCCTCCTCGCGCAAGCCAACAACAGTTGCTTCGACAATATCCTTCTGCGCTAAACGCTTTTCCAAAGCAACGGTGGCAGCTTCGACAGCCTTCTCGTTGTCTTCATGGTCGTTTGAAATTCGTTGAGACTGATTCGACACAAACTCGGATACTTCAGCAGCAGTTTGCATGACTTTCTGATGGATCTGATCAAGCATGTCTAATTGGGCGAACGACTTTCCTGCGGTATGCATGTGATCGACGAGCTTGTCAAGCTTTTCGTGAACTTGTCCATCATCGTATTTTTCGACAACAGTAGGAGCATCAGGCAGTAGAGGTGTTTCCACTGGTGGTGATGGGGGTGGAATCTCGGCAATCTTTTCTTGTATGGTTGTTGTGGAAGTCTTCGAGTGTTCGTAGTGCTGACCTACGATGAGCAAAACATTCCTGATAGATTCCAAGATCTTCGGGTGGTATTCGGCGACATGTCCCTGGACTCCTTCAACAGCGCCCAATGTCTTAAAAACTTGTTCTCTGGTTAGTTGGTGCTCAGCTTTGGAGTCTGCATGGGTTTCTTCCACACGCGCGAAAGCGTCTTCCACTTTGTTGAAGACTGTCTTTGATGCTTCATCCATTTTCTCGACGGATTCTCCAAGTGTTGTACACAGTGTATCAATAAGTAGCTTCATGTCCTCTGCTACCGTTTTGGTACTGAAGAGAGCGGCTTCTATCTCCACATTTTTGTCCTCTCCAAGTTTGGTTCTGGACTCTGATGCAATCTGAGCATCATCGTACTTGGTCATGAGCTCATTGAACTTTTCATCGAATTTGGAGTCCAACTTCTCCCAAGTTTGCTCAAATTTCTCATCTGACTCCATCTTCAAGCCGACTACACCAGCATGGGACTTTTCGAATTCCGTCTTAACAGTCTCGAACATGGTCTTGATGTCGTCGGTAATGTTGGCGTTCTGGCCGATTGTCTCCCCCAAACTCTCAAGAAACTTGCCCAATGCCTCAACACTTGTGGCGCCCTCGTCAAGTTTTTCCTTTAGAGCATCCTTGAATTCTTCCAGGAAAGTCTTGATCTCGGACACTCGCTCACCAACACCTACAGTCTCAGCTTGACGGTCGTCGAAGGATTTGACGTTTGTCTCTGCGTGTGTTTCTATTCGATCCTTAAACTCCTTGACGAGTTCCTCCAAGTTTTTCAAGTCGTCTTTCGATGCCAGAGCGGCAACATCGGACAGGACCATCTGATCAATAGACGTTTTGATATCAAGGCAGAGGGACTCTACAGCCTCCACATCAGTTTTTGATACCTTGTCTAGGTTTTCGGAGTCCTCAGTCCGTGACTTTATCTCCACAAGCCCGACGATGACCTCCTTGACCAGCGACTCAACAACACTAATATCGCCACTCTTCGAGACATCCTCCAGATGGGATGCTAAATCACGAACACTGTCTTTCGTCTCCGACATAATAAGCTCGACGGCATCAAGGTGATCTTTCTTGACAGTCTGCTCAGGATCAATTTCGTCGATTTTAGCTTTGGTGTTCCGTAGCAAGGTTTCCAGTGCGACAACATCTTCATTCCTAATGGAGTCTTCGTCATTAGAAGGTTGTCGAGTAGACATCGCTGCCACTGTCTCTTGCACAGCACGGAGTATTTCTTCCAGCCCCGCCAGGTCATCCTTTGAGACTGGTTCAGGAAAAGGTTGTGGTGGCGGCGGTGGCATATTCTCGAGGGCTTCAACTTTGATTCGAAGTTGTGTAATGAGCACCTCAAGATTGTCGATATCGTTCCGCTTCAAACCCTCAGAGGCGACAACAGCACCTTCACTAATAGCGGCAACAGAATGATCGGCTTGTCCGCCTTCACGAAGACGATCGACGTCGGCTCTGACTGCCTCAAATCCTGCTTTGAGTGCATCCAGAATTTCATAGTTCACAGTCATGTCGAGATCAACAGGCTTGTTGACAATCTTCTCTACATCACCCCGAAGGTTGGAAAGACCGTCTTGTAGGGCATCAAGAATCTCACTGTTGTTAGATGCAACGTACTCATTGACTTCTCCAGGTCGTTCAATATCCGCTCGCAGTCCATCTAGTCCATCTCTAAACGCTTCAATGATCTCTTCTTTGTCATTGCCGGAACCGCCGCGCACAAGTGATGTTGCCATTGCCTCGCGCAAATGCTCAAGCTCAGCCTGAACTGCTTCCATGGAGCTACCTGATCCTCTGGCAAACAGAATCTCTACTTCATCGCGCAGAGTGTCGAAACTACTTCGCATGCTGTCCAAAATCTCGTCTTTTCCGGTTATATCTGCAGCTTGATCTAAGTAGGTCTCGATATCTGTGCGAAGATTTTCGAACCCGTCCTTCGTAGCATCCAGTAATTGCTCTGTATCCCGACCATGTGCGGCAACATTCTGCTTTGCCTCATCAGATACAGCACGGAACTCAGAGCGGATCGCGTCTGTCACATCTTCCAGGCGCTCGAGGATTTGTTCGCCGAATGCATCCATAGCCACTGGTCCTTCCCCAAGACCTGCCTTGACAGCGTCAAAGACATCATCTCTGGTAAGACCACCAGCAACTTCTCGAGATAGCGCGTGGTCGTTGGCGGAGAAATCGGCACTGGAAGGAAAGTCGAACGTATTCAGGCCTTCCTTCACTGCATCAAGCATATCATCACGGGTGATACCAGTCTCTATTGGTTCAGGCATTGGGGCGGCCGGAAATTCGAACTCCTCCAGGCATTCACGAACGGCGTCGAGAATTTCAGCTCGGGACAAGCTGGCTTCTGTGTCTACTTGGGGAGGCGGAAAGTGCTTCAGTCCCTCAACAACGGCGACAAAGACTTCTTCTCGAGTTGCTCCTCCAAGGTCCCGTGAACTGTCCTGTGGAGCATATTCTTGAATACCTTCCTTCAGACATGCCAATAGTTCATCCCGCTCCAAGCCAAAATGCTGTAGCTCGATATCTGGCTTGTAGTTCTCCCAGGCCTCCTTGACCGCTTCGATGATATCAGCTTTGTCAAGTCCGGCGGTCTGGGCGTGATTCGGCTGCTCGTGGATTGCGCTATGCACAGCGTTGTAGATCTCCTGGTAGTCGACAGTGTTTCGTGAAACAGAGGAGGATGCAGATTGCCGCCTATTCTCCCGTAAAACACGATCCATGTGAATCTTGAGCTCCTCCAAACCATCATGTACAACTTGAGCCATATACTCTCCGTTCTCAGCTTGGCTATTAGCTGTGGCATCCTGGGTATTGGCTTGATCGAGTTTTCGTCCAATCTCACGACCCATACCTAGCACCTCGCCGCGAAGTTCGCGCACAAGGGCTTTCACTTCTGCTGTAAGTCCACCACCTTGGGCAACGCTGTCCTTGATCGTGCGAATTATCTTCATAATATCTTCGTTGATAATTTCAGCGCTACGTGAGGAAGTGGGTGCTCCTATATTCTCTTTATTTCCTGCAGATTTCAACAACGCTCCAACACTCTGAGTCAAATGTCCTGATCGTGGCTGATCGAAGTCTAGCTCCAGCCTGAGTGGGTCAGCGAAGCTGAAGGTGCGAGGTCGGTTGTAATCGCCGTTGGTGCTCTCGTTTGAGAGGAGACCTTGGGGTGCAGTTTTCTCTTTAATAAATGAGACCAAGTCTTCGAGCTTCTTGGCTGTAGACATGCCTTCTGAAGCCAATCGATCAGCAACTTCAGTCAGACGAGATACCAGTAGATCTTGCCCTTCCCGGGTCCCCATTTCCCGTAGAATCTTTTCCAGCAGTGCTATGCTGGATGCGCTATCTGGCATGTAGGCTGATGGTGTACTCATTGACGACTCCCTATCAAGAGACGCAGCAAAGCTGTTTGGGCTAGGGATTCGTGGCAGCGCAAATGATTTTGTCGTGCCTGGGTTATTGTAGGCCCTGCTGTCGAGATATAAACCTCCACTTCCATAAACAGTACTTGATGCTCGAGACCCCGACTCGGACAGGTTCGTGACGAGCTCCCGGAGACTCTTCCGGATATCCTCGTCTCTGGCATTGGTAGCTTCCTTCAGACTAACAAGATCCGTAGCATTGTCTTTACTTCGTCTACTGAGTTGCGCAATATCCTGTTGGAGGTTGGTAGCGATGCTGGTGAGGCTAAAAATCTGATGCGAGATGGCATCAAATGTTTGAGGTGTGCGAACCAGCGCATTAGAGCCATTCGTAACGTTTGAAAGGGGCGCTATCTCAGCGTCCTTGCTGGCCAAAGTATGCAGTGCTAGCATTGTAGCTGACTGTGGTGGTGTGTTTTCGCCCAGTATACTCTGCGGAGGTCTTCTCAGTGATGGTCGTACCGAAAACGATCCTCTGCTCTGTGGTCGTGTTGGCGTAGGCGTGATTGAACGGCTGGAGTCTTTCTCTGGTGAACTGCCTTCCAGCATGAAGTCTCTGCTCATTGACGGACTTGATAATCGATGGGGATTTCTCTCTGATGATTTCGTTGAACCATGCGAAGATCCACCCTCGAGAAAGCTGCTAAGATCTCGCACATTGCCCATCTGTAGTGATTGCATGCGCTTATGGGCTGCTTCTTTTATCAGTGAACGTTCCGGAGATGTATCGGCACGTTTCGTGGAAGAATTCGTGATGTAACCATTTTCTCGTGCCTTTTCCGTCAATGCGGCGTGCGCGGATTGTATGGTACTTGAAGTGTTCGGTCTGGATGTGACGGTCGGTGAGGAAGGATTCATGGGTAGTGGTGGAGGTGCGCGTTCGGGGTCAGAGCTGTCCCACCTGATTCATCGTTAGTGAGGTGCTATGGCAGAGCATGAAGAACTTACATAGGCACAATTGCTCGACTATCCAGCGACGCAGAATGCTGATGTTTCAGATGCCTCTCGCTTTCGCGAGAGGTGCTTCGAGTCGTGGAGGGCATAATCGACTGGTTGGATTGGGTGAAAGGAGGAATGCCAAAAGTGGCACGCTCTGTAATCAGAGCCAGCTGGAGGTATAGTGTCTTGTATAGCTGAGAGAGGTTGAAGCACTTGAAACGGAGTTCTGGATGCGTAAATATCTGTGTAGTGAAAGACCACAATAATCAATATGGCGACAACACATGTAAACACAGGATGTACATATCATACCTAATCTGGCTTAGCAGGAAACCTTATTTCTCTTGGCGAGGACTGCACTGAAATCTCGAGTTTGTGCAAGTCCAAGTCCTGAATATATTAATGGTGCCTCTCAAAGTCCTCGGTCCCATGGTAAGCCCTTCCTATTGTAATAGCTATCGTTAGTATAGTAGACTGCGCCCAAAAATTTGTCCGATTTCTCTGTTAAAACCCTCTCAAGTTGGGGATGTAGTCACACCTGAGGCTCTTGCTTATGGCCTAGTCGATCCATTTTCGGAGAGCAATCACTGCCTGTGTGGAATTGTTCACTTGGTACGTGTCTAGCATAGTTTCTTACTGAGAAGATACACACTGAGATGCTTGTCACCTCTTCTAGGTACAATAGCATACCTAGTCGGCTCATATCTCGCACGTCCGCATCTCGCAACTCTACAATCCAACGAAAGCTTGAGTCGTGGATTCAGCGTTGCTATATTGAAGAAATTTGGCAGTCCAGATACTGCTGTATCCACGCGTATGACGATTCGGATATGATCGTTCGGGCCTTGGTCACATTTACTCCGATTCAACGCTCGGTATGCGTATTCGCAATGATAACGGCATTGCCGTTTACAGCTTATACTACCAGGGCGAGAATTTTCACGATGCATGGTAAGCAGTCTGAAACAGCATCCCATTTACTTTTTATAACCTACAGCTACCGCTAGCCAAGTCCGCCTCTTACTTGTTCTTTCTTTTTGGAGCAGGAACGACATAGGAAGGAAAGCTTGGCCAGCGATTAAGAGTTACTGGTGAAGCTCGATAAATGTTGCGACAACTTAATGGTGCAGGATACTTCGATTAGGAATCTATGGACGCCTCTGGTATCTACCTCATATGTATATAGCGGTACAGTCACGTGGAACAAACAATGCATGAAACCGCGACTTCTCCTCCTCTAACCTTCCTTACCAATATTGCAACCATGCCACCACAACGCAAAGCTCT
>MU254171.1:0-24579 GCA_019669825.1 Calycina marina
GAGGCATTGGAAACACCGAATGGAGTGGATTTTGTAATATAGACTAGGGCCCTTTAGGTTCAGAACCGGGCGAATAAACTTCATCATCATCATCATTATACCAACCCAACGTTGCTTCTACTCGAGAAGGTCTCAGCTGAGTATTCCAAGCCTGAATACTAACCGAGAAGTTCAGAACGTTACACCGCATGTGTACTACTTGAGCCAGGTGCTGCAACCAATCTATCCATTACGTAATAGCCGGCACCATTCGCTCTTGACTCAAGAGTCAAGATATCTGTACAATAGACAATTGATTGGGATGATCGTCCGCAATCTCATCAGGTCTTCAAGAGGTCTCAAAACGAAAATCATGTGAGTTTAACGCCGTCCATCCTCAGAAATTTTGATGTAATCAGATTCAGGGCTGACATGAATCAGATACCAAACTTCTCAAGCATTGTCCTTTGGAGTATTGACTACCGCCACAATGTCGACCGCCGGCAATCTCCCGAGTACAATTCGCACCTTGTCTCAGCCTGATCCTAAGAAGCCAGAGCTGATTCTGACAACTTCTGCACTGCCGGTCGCAAAGTCGGCCGACGAGCATCTCATCAGAGTACGCATGCAATCTTGGTGCCGATATCGCCCACAGACAAGATACTAATTTATCTCCCTAGGTGCATGCAACTTCGCCGTGCGCAGGCGAGCTTCTCTGGCCAGGTATGAATTCCAGAATTCATGCCCTTGCCATGATGCAGCTTCAGGAGTCACCCCTTCAAGGAAGATTATCAAGAGTTTGCACACAACTACGTGAACTTGTGATAATCAAGCATATGAAGCAAGTTGATTCCGAGACTTTCGCTGACAGTCAATGACCCAGCCAATGACCCAGAGTTCTTCGGAGACGAACTCGTACCATGCTATGACCTCTCCGGGACCGTCATTCAAGCTCCTAAGAGGTCGCCTTTCATTGTTGGTACAGAGATCTGGGGCTCAACCGCCTTTTCACGACCTGGCAATGCTAGAGTAAGCCAATTGCAGCCCGTAGTGCTTCCAGAACATTCAGTGCTTTTTAAAATATATTGAAATGATGTGTCGAAAGCTTTGGTACATTAAGGTTGACACCCACAGGAGTATACAATAGCAACCACCGAAGAATTGGCGGTCCGTCCAGCATCTATCGATAAAAATGTTGCTGCAACTGTCCCATTGAGTGCCGTCACAGCTATTCAGGCTTTATTTCAGCACGGCGGTATTGCAGACTTTGACGCTGACGCCGAGGACAAAAAAAACAATGCTACTAAGCGTATCATCATTATCGCAGCTTCTGGCGGTGTGGGCATCTGGGCTTTACAGATCGCACGAGAGGTCGGAATCGGCGGCATTGTTGCGGTTTGTGGTACCAGTAACACCGACTTCGTGCGATCTCTTGGCGCTACCGAGGTTATTGACTATCGAAAACAGACGGTCAAGGAATGGGTTGACGAAGGAGGAGAAAAAGTTGATCTGGTGAGTAATCTTTGAGCTTAAGTGCGATTGTTACACTGACGTATTCACGCAGGTTCTTGATCTTAAGGGTGGCAAGTCATTAGAGGTGAGCAACTCAAGTCAATTTGATAATCGCAGGAACTCTGAAACAATGCAGTCGTGACTAACCTCTCTTTCAGGAAGCTTGGTCGGCTGTGAAGGACGGTGGCATGGTCGTTTCAATTGTCGAAGATCCTAAACCTGGCAAACCAAGTGATCTCATCGGCACAAATGATACGAAGACTGATTTTTTCATTATGACGCCCAAGGGAAGCGATCTCAAAGTCGTTAGCAGATTGTTTGAGGAGGGCAAGGTTGAGACATTCGCGGATAGCATTTGGAGCCTGGAGGACTACAAGGAGGCATTCGCCAAATTTGGGGATGGCCATACTCGCGGCAAGGTCATTATCACTCCATGAGCAGGCGTTCCATTATCTTGGGCGTTGTGAGATACTCAAAATCGAATCCCGATTCGTCGAGAGAGTAAATTAAAACATGCTTTGGCAAAGCACACAAATTAACATTCATGATGCGCCTAACAACAATCCACTCTAAATTAAGCGCTGTTCTTCCAGCATAGGCTGAAGATCAACATCTTGGAGATCTAAGGAGCTTCCATCTCAATGCGGTGACATGTAAATAAGATCATCCTGCTCTTCCGTCTCTTCTACTTCATCGGGTTCACCTACAGCCGTCTCAATATCAGTATATTGTTCTTCCGTTGGGAGCGCAGGTAGTGGCGCATTCTTCCTTGCTTCTAAAGCCTCGTTCTCCGCAAGTAACCTTCTTCTTCCGATCAATGTTTCCAGGAGCCGTTCTTCTTCACGAATGCTTGATTGCAGTGCTATTGATCTCTGGCCACCTTTCCGGCCGTGTGGGTTACAACATCTAGCAACCAAGAGAAAGAAATGTATCACACTATGCAAGCATTGTTAGCAAGGCGTCAGATGAGAGTTTTTACTGATCTTACGCGACTAGCAGCCCAAAATTGGTAGCTAATAGTTCCACGAGTAGCATTTCGAACATCTGGGCATCACAATCGGTATAAAGATCTCCCCTGCCTTCTTCAACCAAGCCATCACAGAGACGACGATCCCAAAGCATTTCGACCATATTCAGAACACCGAATGTAATCAGTAGTGCACAGAAAAAGAAATCATACACCATGTTCAGGAAACACAGTCTAGCTTGGGTCCCACGAAAGGCAATTGTGAGATTTAAGCCTGTGTACAGGATATTTGTCAACAGCTGTCATTATCATTAGCTCACCAACTCGGTATCATGTCAAGGACTCTTGGAAGCAGGAACCCACAAAAACCCAAATACTCTTCATGCCAAAAAAGTTCGCCTCGTAAGACTGCCTTTCTTTTTCTCTGGCTCCCTCATCAAACGGCCCTGAGATGGCTATAGCATATCCATACGCACAACAAGCTAACCCAGCAACTGATACGACCCACGATAAGCCGTAGAGCACAAAGACGTGCACTGGAGGAGCTCTGGTCTTTGTGATTTTGGAGACCTCGGTCATGTCGTAATCACATGACATCCGGACACTCTGGTCGTCATGGAGGGTTGTGGCATCTTCATCGTGTTCTATTGGGAGCAGCGGGAGCAGACGTTCAGAGCTGTCATCGGGCATCTTGTCATGACGTGCAGCATCCGTGCCAGTGTTGATGTTAAGGTGTTTGCCGTCCCTGTCCAGCTCCTGAAATTTGTTGGCGTTGCGAGTGGGAATTTTCCGGAGATCAATTTACGCTAGTCAGGTCTCATCAATAGAAGCACGTATTTACATGGCCATATATTTTGCTCTTGGATTGCAGATGCTTATGGGTAAACTTTGTGGCAGTTCAGCTCCACGAAGCGACAGAAGTACTCAAGAGTCTTGAGTGCCTTCTCTTGAGTGCCTTCAGGCACTTGACTAGCGACCGAACATAAGTCCTCGAAAATCGTTACAGAAGCTCCTCAAGAAAAAAGCCCGAGGCCCCTGATCATTAAAGACCATACAAGTGTTCTGCTCATACATAACTTGAGATTATACTCACAGAATATCTCCAATGTAGAGTATATAACCATCTAATTTACTGAATAATATGCCCGTCTGGATCTCTCACATAAACACTTCTCAGCTTTCCTCTCGCACCCGTCCGTTCCACAACTCCATTTTCACTCTTCTCATGTCCAAAGTCTAGCAACAAGATATCAGCTTCCAACAACCTATCTCGAACTTCTGGCACTGTACCTTCGGTCAGGAAACATAGATCTGCGCTTCCCTGCTCAACGTCCAAAGTTTGGGCTCAAATTCCTGCAAATCTCAGTTTTTTCCTCAAGACCCTCATAGAAGAAGCAAAAGTATACAAAGAAACACCAATTTAGAAATGTTTAACGCCAACGCAACGAATGCTGACTTGATGCGGAACCACCTACCTTGCCGAGTTGATGCAAGTTGATCTTCTGATTCCCATACTTCGCGAGTATCTCGTGATATCAGGACTTACAACAGATAGAAAAGCTTCGCTCTTCATTCCCCGGTTCTTCGTATACCGTTCTATGGACTTGGGAATGTCCTTAACCGTCAGCACGATATGATCTAGTGACGTAATGGTGGCCACCGGGGCATATGAGGATGCCATCTTCGAGAACTGCTTCGAAATAGTGATAGTTCGAATGGGTTGCAGTGAGGATCGAAGTCTGAACATGGCAACAGGCCCTCCACTGATACGACTTGGCTTGGAGCTACCTGGCCAAATTCGGTTAGCAAGAAAAGGAGGAAACTTTGAATACACGCTAACCTATAATGGCTAGCTGCTAAATGCCAGCATCGCGTCACACCTCTTCCTAGGCCTATCCGAAATATTGTCATACGCTCAACACAGCATCTAGAATACTGTGTATACCAACCATGATTTCCTTCCAGTATGGATTGGCAATATAGTCCACCCAAATGCCTACGACAAAAGACACACTATAACGAAAGTCCAGGGCAGCTCAAACAATCTCCAGAATCGGAAGAACCACCACCAATGATGTCTTGGTTCCAACGCACTACTTCCACGCCGAGTTTCCAGTTCGGCGCAACTGCGCTTGTAGCTGGAGGACTCACGGCTGCAGCTCTGCTATCTTACCAGCATCTGCGACGAGAAGAGGCTATAGATGAGCTCAAGTCTTCCATCCCGGAGCTTGATAAGTCGCATCCTGGGATACAGGTAGGTCGTGCTGCATCCGTCAAGGTGTATGATGCTAATGATGATGCCGAAGCTCACGAACTATGGCACCGCTTCTTCAAGACATAATAACGGACGGTCGACCGTTTTGAGCAAGGAGGATCAAAAGAGTGCGGAATTTGCAGCAAGGGCGCGAAGAGGAGACTACGATGATGGTACTCGGCTCCAGACGCAGTTGTGCGCATGGTAGAATGCTGACACTAATGGCAGACTTAATAATGGAACAACTGGCCCGAAACCGAGTGTTCCTGAAAGACGACGGACTGGCGAAACTACGAGACGCCTTCATAATTGTGGTTGGCTGCGGAGGTGTCGGATCGCACTGTACATCAGCTCTGGCGCGCTCAGGTGTCTCGCGTATACGACTGATCGATTTCGACCAAGTTACACTCTCATCACTAAACAGACATGCAGTTGCGACACTGGCAGATGTGGGAACGTCAAAGGTCCACTGCTTGCAGAGACGCATACAGCAGATTACACCCTGGGTACACTTCGATGTTCGTAATCAGTTGTTTGGGCCCAAGGACGCTGCTAGTTTACTAGGGCACTGGGATGGCAAGAAGCCTGACTATATTGTCGATGCAATCGACAATATCGAGAGCAAGGTAGCACTTCTGGAATACTGCTATAAGAATGGCTTGCCAGTCATATCTTCCATGGGCGCGGGATGCAAGTCAGATCCTACTCGTATCTTCGTTGGAGATATTTCGACCTCTACGGAGGACCCACTCTCCAGATCAACCCGGCGTCGCTTACGTGCAGTGGGAGTCGCATCTGGAATACCAGTAGTCTACTCTACAGAAAAGCCAGGTCCAGGAAAAGCTGAGCTACTGCCTCTGCCAGAAGAAGAATTCGCGAAAGGATCAGTTGGAGATCTCGGAGTGCTTCCAGACTTTCGCGTACGTATATTGCCAGTACTCGGAACAATGCCAGCTACGTTCGGATATACATGCGCGAATCATGTTATTTTGAAGGTTACTGGATATCCTTGCGAATATGTACCCGCCAAAGGCCGAGAGAAGCTGTATGATGGCATCTTGGCACAATTGCAGGGTAGTGAAGAGAAGATAATCAGAACGATGACACCTGGAGAAGATGCACAGGGCCTCAAGCTTCCACTGACAGCATTGGATGTTGGTTACGTGGTGGAGGAGGTATATAAAGGCAAAAGTGCCATAAGCGGCGTAACAACACGACTGGCATTGGTGAGATGGCGCAAACCAACAGCCAGTCCTATCGACCTTAGAATTGAGAAGCAGAAAAGCAGCAAAATACGGCTGCGAGAGTTAGTATGTATGACTAAAGAAGAAGCCTCGAGACATGAAAAGGGTATAACATACAGCGATAAGACCCCCGAGGATTTGTACGATGCAGAGACTGTGCAATATATAGAAGCCCGGATACAGGAGGAGATTGAGTTCGAACAGTATAGATGATAGCTATACCTAGCTGAATACCAAAACTATTTCACTCACAAAATTTTCTCCCCAATATATGCCACTTCGTCCTTGGAGCGGTATCCTTTACGGTCAGTTGCTAATGGCGACAAGGAGGATGTGATGGTAGCCTTATTTCCTGTTAGATTACTGTTGGTGTTTCGTGGAGTCGACAGCTTGTTACGAAGGCTAAAGATGACTCTTGCCTTCTTGAACCGTTGATCAGCTTCAGCTAGAAGTGACAAGCAGTTGGTGAAAGTGTCTTTTGTACCTAATTATTCCGTTGTGCACAGTCTCCTGAACTTGCGTAATTCAGCAGACAGTTGAGGCTAATTTGTTGCGAACTCAGTTACGTTTGGCAGACGACCAGAACTCCGAGGAAGTGCCCTGAAAGGAATTGTTTTTTTTTTTGAGAACTTTCTGATTAAGGAATGTTGAAGCGTTGTGTTCAGAGAAAACATTGGCTTTGTTAACTAAGATTTAATCGTGGTTTCCGTGTCTTGCACCTTCTAGTAGGGTGAACGACAAATGTAAAAGATAATAATGACACTAAGCCCAACCACCGTACAGCTACTGGAACAAAAACAGCTGAGATTATGTAAATTGTACTAAATATGTAGAGCACAGTCTTTCCAACAGTTTGAAGATATCTCAGCAATTGAACTACTTCAGACAAGGCCTTTCCATACAAGACTGGGGATAGTGCAATGCGTTCAAGCCATCCAAAGCACCAAGTACTTGCATGGCCTCATGCACACTTCAAATGTTCCATGACAACCTTTACATGCATGCCTCGTTCCCCCTATCAGGTGTTGTCTTAGAGAAGCGTCCATCCATCATCGACCACATCCACCAGAACGACCAGAAGCCGGTTCCTTGTTCTGACTAGGGGTAGAATCTTGGCGATTTCCCATTCCGCTTGTTCTGCATCTGTGGCTGTGTCCTACTCTCCGCTTCACAAAATCCGCCGTTCAGCGCACCAGCCACCACATTGATCGAAGGTTTATTCCAGATGCTGGACGGGCCGGGCCATCGCTGGCAGACTGTTCGTGTTTGAAGTAATGAATCCCGTATGACAACAGGCTGGTACGTTCGTCAGTTACGTGCCAGGTCCCTTGCACGACTTCGGAGGTGTGCGGAGGTATCTGAAGGATCTCAAATGGTTTATGCTTGCGTCAGGAATTTGCTGTCTGCTCAGAAGTCCGTCTCTCCATGTTGATAGGGAACCGTCCGTTTTTTGACAGTTTCTGGGAGACTGAGAACTTGATATCTCCTTTATTTGCCGAATCCAAGCTCGATTATGGTCCAGCTCGGCGTGAAGTTGACTGCACGAACGTTCGCCAGTGGTCGTAGAGCAGTGGGGTACTTCTCCGTCTGATGGTCGGTCGGAAGTGCGATCCTAGGACAATGAAAAGCCGAACATGGATCAGACAGCACCGGGTTTGCTAGTGTGGGTGCGTTAGTGGGCCCATCGTACGCTTCTCCTGGGCGGACAAACATGACGGGCATACGGTCCATTGTGAGGGGGAGAGGCTGCGGCAGATCATCAGTTTGAATAGACATGTATCACGCTCATCGCCATAGTACCATGTCCCGGAAAGTTGTCCCTAATCCACGCCGTTTCAGAATTTTAATCGACCACGAAACCTTCGCAGATCCTGTTCAAGTTTTTCATTCCATAGGCCGAATGGCGAATTTATTGTGTATATGTCCTAGCAATTATACATTCTCGAACAGAAGGACTGATGTCTTCCTCGGCTGATTCCGCTGCCTTGAAGAATTCCTCCAGCGCTTCGATATCCAATCTCAGCTTCTCGTAACGCGAGATCCCAGGCTTGAATGAGTCCCAAACATTATGTTTGTCGGATTTAAGCCTGTGCATGCTTCTGTCTTTCCACCGCTTGATAGCATCATTCTGTAAGGCTTATTTGGCCAGGACTGCTTGCAACTATCTCTCTGTCGCGTTGAGTTCGTATGCCTGGTGTGTAGCCAGCAGAGGTGAGTGGAATTTTGTCAACGTCTCCCCCAGAATTGATCTGTAATTATTGACAGCTGTTAGCCACTCCTGATGTCTCTGGCAACATTGTGGTGCATTTGAAGATATTCCAGCACCCTGCGACACATTTATATCATTGCATTTGGACTTCTTAGACTTCTGTGCCAACTGTTTGCACAGTCGAAAGGACTCTTCTGGTCTCGCGTAAACTTCTTAAAGTACATGAACTCACTCTGGGTCGGTTCAATAAGTGTCTTTCGAAACCGCTTGATAAATGTTCGTGGTAATAGGCCAGGAGATCCTTGCGAGGTGCAAGACGCCGTGGCTTCAATAGGATTCCGCTGTCAAAACTTAAGCGAGGCACATCAGGGGTAAAGTGGAGCCAACCGAAGTGTGGGGAGCCAGGGAGACATCCACCTGCTACGTGGGGATCGAAGACAATCCTTCCTGTTTACCGTCTTTAATTTATCGGGTGGTATGCTATGGCAGTAAAGGCATGAGAATCTGACTTCTACGTTGCTCGCCAGCATGACTTAGAAGACGACCATCATATTTGACCAGTTATGATGGAATGATGACACCATTAGTCGATTACGACAAATAATTCTCTGATGCTGAGACACCTTGCATCCAAAGATCACCATACTTTCGAGCAGTACAATCGTAGGTCTTTCGCCCGATGTATCAAGCTACAATGTGTCGATGCATATATCGCACGCCGACGTGGATGCGCCAATGTACTCAAATACACCCAGGTAGCTTGTACGAGCATTCCTGAGAGAGCAAGGCTCCATAGTCTGAACATGAGGCTCACATCAAGATGTTTCAAAACAGTCAGCTTCCGCACCTCCACAACCTAAAACATGCCAAAATAACTGCTGCTGTAAACCCCCTCTTAATGCAGCACTTCCGCGCTTTCGGAATTATGTTGACTTTGCATAACTTAAAAAAATAGCAAATAAGCAAAGTATTTGAGACTAGTTTGCAGCACTTCCCTGAAAAATGATGTGTACTACGGTCAAGAAGACGTCGAATTCCGTAAATCCTTATAGTCCCCGGCCTTCCGCGAGCATAGATCAAACGTGAGCGACGGCCTCAACTGATGTGGGCTTCGAGAGGCCTTCGATGAATTTGACAGCATGGGCCGGAATCAAAATCTTCCACGGGAAGTCCGCACACTTGAGAAGAGTTCGGTGTATGGTATCAGGGAATGTAGTCCACTACACGTGGCTGAAGCTACAGAGGCTATCTAAGTACAAGAAGATTCCATTACTGTCTAATGCTCATGTCCTTGCCAATCGATATACATAAAGTAAAGTTTGTAGAAGGTTCCGTCACGTGAATTCCCTGCAGCTCTTCAGTCACGGGTGTACGTCGCTGGAGCACCTCAAGACTACTCCACGGGTGTGCAACCCTTGACATACGGAATATATCTTCAGAGAATTTTGACAGCCATTTTGCTCGAGTCGAACCTGAAAATCTAATCAATGCCAAAAAGCCTTTCTCATCAAAGAGCCAATTGTCTACAACCACAGACAGACAGAAAATCGAGTTAGAAGACCACCTCAATTTCACCAGAGCGCAATGCATGTACACACAAGCAAAGCATAGTGTCGTCGACATTAACGGAATTACTGCAACGTTGATACTTGATAGTGTAACGCCGGCACATGGTTGGAAGCTGGGTCATGATTGCTTTTCTTTTGGGAGATCCACGGCGACCGTTTCATTCCCAGTCGTACACTTCATCTACAACGCTACATGAAGGAATCAATGTTCGACATGGAAATATCTCTACATCCAACGGACAATGGTAGAGTTCGGCTGATTGCAGACTAAGTGTGGACGATAGAGCATTCTTTGAGTGGCACAGTTAAAAGGATTTACGCGAGAAGGTCTATCATTGAGCCTTAAGTTGAAATCGACACACAGCGTGGTCTCTTCATCCAGCAACTACAAATCATACTAAGAGTGAGGTTCGCAGACCAACTTCCAAATCCATTGATACAGTTCATAGAACACCAATATAACCCCCGTCTAACCTTCCGCCGTAGACCTTTCAGAACAAATTCGCACTCTGCACATCAAAGATTTCATTCCTCCAACCCCTTTTCGCACTATCATCCACAATCTCCCCCGCCCTTGCCGCCTCCTCGTTCCACAGCTTGACCACACTTCCCGGGGCATATTTCCCAGCAAAAGTATTCCCTCGTTCATTACTACCTCCCGTGATCCCCACATTCATATACACATCCGGGTCCTCCGCTGGCGTAAGTCGCGTGATGACTGCCTTCACAAACGTTCTTAGATCCCTCGGATCACTGATCTGCGTTGCCCTGAGCCTTTCCCTTGCAAAAAGCAATTCGCGGTTCGCAGCGTGGAAGAAGTCCGCGATAGAGATAGCGAGTTGGCGCTCGATGGTTTTGCGAATGACCGGACGAATGAGCGGTTTGAATAGCCATGCTAAGCAAGCGAACTTCGATTTGCGGAGGGTATATGAGAGATGATGGACCTTAACTCTGACCTTCTTCAGCGTGAGAATCTTCTCTAGACGATCTTTACCGATCTCGACGTCGAATTCGATATCAATTCCCCTATCATCGAGTTCAAACGACGCGATTCCCTCATCTGCAATACGTAGGAGGCCTTTGTGCGTTCGCAGCCAGAAACCGATTTCGTCTGCGCGGATGGAAAGACCTTGGACTTTCACGCAGACGTTTGAGTTCACGGAGCTGACCGTACCAAAGCGGGCTTTGGTGATTGAGAGGTCGTTGTAGGTTTCAACCCTTAGACGGAAGGGGAGGAATGAACTGTGATTGATGGTGCGGCCGGGCTCGAGGATCAGATTTTCCAGGAGAAGATCAATCTCTGGAACGGCGATTTCCAGACGGGGGATTGGGATGTATTGGATGGTTTGGATAAGGAGGGGGATGAAAACGGTGTAGGTGTCGGTGAAGAGATCGGCGTTAGCGACGTTGTGGGCTGGCGAGAGGATGTCCCAGAGCTTTAGGGAGGTAGAAAGGAGTTTGGCGATATCTTGGTCATTTACTACTGAGTTGAAGACGGTCTTCGCTTGTGCCAGGGCAGCATCGACATCTTGTCGCAGAGTTGACTCGTTGCCGAATTCCTTGGACTTTTCCTTGATTTCGTGGACCTTATCGGCAGCTTGGTCGAAGAAGTCGGGATCGGTAAGCATCTTTTGAAGTGAAGCAGAAACCTGGATCATCATGTCCTCAAATTCAGGATCTTTCTGAGCATGTGACATAACTTTGTCAGCACGCTTCTCGAGCTCTTTCCATGCATCCTTGTCGCCGAACGAGCTGACAAGAGACCAGCCGTTATTGATAGCTCGGTCAAGTTCTTCGTTGGTATCAACATCTTCCTGAACAGTGCTGATGGTCTTGTCTACAGCCCTCGAGTAGACTTTAGCATAGCGCTGTATGAGCAACCCAATAGTTCCGACCGAATCAGTATAGTCTGTTCTCTTTCGAAGCTTCACCACAGTCGTCTTGAGTCGTGCCATGAGCGTTTCTCGCTGGTCACCGGTGATATTTTCCTTTAGGCTTTGACCAGCTTCGATTCCGGTTTTCTTCAGTCCATTGGATACGACATCTGTAATTTCCGTGACTTCGTTCTCTAACTCCGCTGACGTGATCGGATCTTCACTTGCTCCTGGTTCCTTCAATTCTTGGCTCTCCTCTGCACTTGGCTCTATCTTTTTCGCGGCATCATCTGCAACATTTGATAGTGTATTCGCCGTATCTGCAAACACTTGCCGTCCAATCTTATTCAGGTCGGATAGGAAGATTCGGAAATCGGAATTGGTCAAAAGTAGACTGCCAACTGTTTTGATGCTTTCGTACGCTGCGTCATGTTAGCAAAAGTCGGCAAGTACAAATTGACTTCTCAATGTGTCGATTTCTGCCACTACCATGGAATACCATATTTGACTTCCCTAAAGAAATGTGACTTACCAGCAGAAGCATCGGCTTTAGCCCGAGTATCTGTTACTGTTGAAATCAGATCTCCTGTATGCACTTCCATTCGTGCATGTATCAGGAACCATATAAAGTCCTGAATCTGATCACCGTCGTTCTTGTTCCTTAGAAGATCGATAAACTCCTTCAACCATTGTTTCGAGTACTTCATCAATTTCCTGCCACTATCACTCAGTCCTACTGTCTCTGGATTCAGCACATCCGATGCCAGCAGTGTCCGCAGATTGATGATGGTCTGTTCTGTAGATGGCATGTAACCCTTCGATAGAGCTCTGAGCATCTGGTAGCTGTGCATCTTCTGATGGGCAGCGCGCTGCATGCTCGTATCATCTTGGTAGACTGGGAGCAGTGGTTGCCTGTCGGCATCCTTCTTTCTGGATCCAAAGCAGGAAGACATGTTGACTGTATTGGTGATGGTGATGGTGACGGAGATAGAGATGGAGAAGAAGGAGAAATTGGACAGATGTACTGTGATATCTGGTGCGATGGTAGTACACTCTAGTATCTGGCTTGGGTTGTGCTCAGCTGCCTTAATTCAATGATCGCATAAGTACAAATTGAGTCTAGGCTTCTCATATGGTAGAAGCGTCTCGGCTTTGGGTGTTTGTTAACTTTTAACTTCAGGGTGAATTGATATGGGACATTTAACCACGAAGAGGCAATTGGAGCTACACAGTTGTTTAATATGCACTTCTGAAGCTCCATGTATATTCTGCTCCATGTATATGGAGCCCGTTCAGACTCCAGAATCCTAAGAGATTGAGCCACGAAGATACTGGGCTACGTCAGTGGCAGGGATCAAGAAAGTCAGCCTGGTGTATGGGGCGACGATTTCAGCCTCGTCAATATCAACATCTCAAAAGGTCTCGCCGAAGTGACTAATGGGAAGATAGGTTGTTGTGTAAGAAGTTATATATAAGGGCCAAACTCCGCGAAACACCACAAAGCTACGGTACCTTATACATCTCAGCAATGGACCAACGAAAAGAAGACATCACACGCCGGCCGCTCTTTGGTATGGTTCTCTATTTTCAGAACGATCTACAAATCTAACCGATTAGTATACAACTTGCCACAAGACATACTCTCTACTCTAGCGCTCAAAGATTATAACGAGACTGGCATATATCAGACAATAGTGGATGAAGCGCAAGATTCAACATCAGATGCACCAAAAGATACTACTACTGTTGGATCAAAGGCATGTTCACTCTGCAGGGTGACATTTCCAACAGTAGAAGAGCAAAGAAGCCACATCAGATCTGATTTGCATGCCTACAATTTGAAGCAGAAAATAAGAGGCGGGACTTCAGTGACGGAAGGAGATTTCGAGAAGCTAGTCGGAGGCATGATTTCTAAGAGCATAATGAGACTGTAATGCTGACTTGTCTAGACCTCAATGAAAGCCTCTCAGGATCAGATTCCGAAGATTCGGAAGATGACGAGAATGGACATATGCGGAAGGAAACTACACTCAGTGCACTGCTGAAGAAGACGGCCGCTATATCGAGCAATGCGGAAGATCCAGGGAATTATACGTCTCGGAAAAATCATGGGGGACCTGGGAAGGCTCCATTGTACTGGTTTACGACATCTTATCTTCCTACTAATACATATCTTGGATTTTACAAAGCAATCTTTACGAACATAGAACAAAATGACTCAACCATTCTACAAACGATACAGAGCAAGCAACTCGTACCCAAACCACAACTCAAGATACAGACGAATCCTAGCAATGGTGTCTCTCTGCCCGAATCATACAAGGACCCGCATGTTTTTATGTGCATGATAGGAGGTGGCCACTTTGCCGCCATGATTGTATCATTGCTACCGAAGCAACAAAAGGGTTCTGGTGGATCTACCATGAAGGAAGCCATTGTACTAGCACACAAGACGTTCCATCGATATACTACACGTCGAAAGCAAGGAGGTGCACAGTCCTCCAATGATGCATCAAATGGTGCTGCACATTCTGCTGGCTCAAGTCTGAGACGGTATAACGAACAAGCATTGACTGAAGAGGTTCGATTGCTACTGTTTGACTGGAAAGGAATGATTGATACTTCCGAACTTTTGTTCATACGTGCTACCGGAAATACCAACAGGAGAACACTTTTCGGTCCTTACGACGGACAAGTCCTTCGTCAGAATGATCCCAGAATACGAGGCTTTCCATTCAACACGAAACGGCCGACACAAAACGAACTCATGCGATCCTTTGTCGAGCTTACACGAGTAAAAGTCCTGTCAGCAGATGAAGCAGCTATAGCTGCAGCAAAGGAAGCTGCTGAACAAGCTAAAAGACAAGCTGAAGCGAAAGCTAATAAACCTGCGCCGGCACCTATATCGAAAATATCCGAAGAGGAAGAAAATTTAATACTGCATACCACGCAGATACAAGCACTAATACGGCGATTGAAAGTTCCCGCTCTGCAATCATACCTCAAATCGAACGAGCTATCTCCAGACTTTCGATTCTATCCACCTGATCATCATGCACCAACACCACTGCATCTAGCAGCCAGCCAAAACTTGCCTCCGTTAGTCTCTGGTCTATTACTGAAATCTGGGGCAAGTCCACTCCTCCTCAACGGCGACTTCAAAACACCCTTCGACCTCGCCGGTGACCGCGCAACCCGCGACGCCTTCCGCATCGCGCGATCCGAACTCGGAGAATCCGCCTTTGCATGGTCGGACACCCACATCCCATCCCCGCTCTCCAAAACAGAAGCCGTTGAGCGTGACGCTCTAGAGAAGAAACAAGAAGCCGAAGCCGAAGAATTACGACGGGAAGCTGAAGCTCAGAGATTGAAAAAGGAGGGCCCGAAAATAGCTGAGAGAGGAGCTTTGGGGAAGGCGCAAGAGAAAGGAAGGATGTTGGCGCTGGGACAGAAGAATAAGACGGCGCAGGAGAAGAGGGAAGAGGAGGCAAGGGGACTAACGCCTGAGATGCGAATGAAGCTTGAGAGGGAGAGGAGGGCCAGGGCGGCGGAAGATAGAATCAAGAAAATGGGCGGTGGGTGATTGACAGCCAGTTAATGACTTGGACGAATCCTTTCAATTAACTGTACAGCCCCAAAAATTCCTGCCCAGAGAATTTCTTGTCAACTCACCGATATCTTCCACTGAAATCGCAAAGCTCATAGGCACTCAGTCCTTCTCCCCACAGTACTCGTTTCCTCATATCTGGTAGCTCAAAATGTTCATTTTCGGCATTGGCTTGATAATTTAATGCATATTACACTTTTCTGTAGACTTCAATCAATTGCAGATTCCAGCAAGCGTTCCGCGGTAGTCTCCACATTCTGTCTTGTTTAGCATTGGTTACCTAGATAATCATTCCACATCATCTCATAACACGACTTCACCAACACCTTTATCTGTATCCTATCAAAGTCCAGACCCGATGCAACCTCACATAAGCACTCTCACTCTTGCCAAAAAGAAGTACTAAATCAAGAGCTTCTAGGTAGTTGCTGACAGGAAGCGGGCACGCGTGTATTTATATCATGTAAACGTAGTCCTGCCTCAAACCACCTTCACTATCTTCTCATTAAAATGCCGGGCATCAAAATAATCCCCGCCTCCCACGGCGGCGCCCACTACCTCTAGGCCTCGCCAACCATCTGCATCCACAACACCTCTGGCACTCAAATCATCGAATTCTTCGCCTTCAGCCTGACCTCCGCCTTCTCATCCAATACGCTCCATCCTACTGCTCACGCCACAAACACGCAGCTCTCAATGTCTCACACGGCATCTATCTCTGGCAAGATCTGCCCTGGGATAGGCAATATCTTGTATGATAATGAGCGCAAGGTGTTGTTGAGGTGGATGGAGGACATGAGTCCTGGGATGCATGGTTGCTTTGCGGCGGCGTGCGATAAGGCGAGGCATGAGAATTTGGGGGTCAAAGGGCATAAGAACTGTGCGGAGAATCTAGTGGAGGTGTTGGAGGGAATGAATTTGGGTTGTTCTTCCTCTCCCTTATCTCATTTTCCTGCTTCAAGGATAAGTTGAGTTGCCGATGTTGAGCGATAGGTATCTAGCCACATTAGTCCACGCCGCAACTACTGACTCTGTTCATGGATGTTCCCATTAACGAAGATCGGCAATCTTTCAGATTCGGCAAGTGTACTACGCAGAAGGGAGCGTATATCTACTCCAAGGCGGAGGTGGAATTGATGGTGGTCATGAGTGCGTGACCGCAGGTGCGTGAGACCTTTTGCTACAACCTTAACAAAGGTCTGCTAATGCAACAAGCAGGACACTGTTCAGATTAGTGGTGACGTCCGGGGGGATACGCATTATGAGATCTTTGGAAGCTTGCTGGATAATGATGCTACTTTAGGTTAGATCTAGAAAGAGTGATCGAGATATGAAATTTATGCAGGGGTGAATTTGGAGTAAAATAAATGATTGCGCGAAAAACCAGGAACTGCCGTATTTTTAATAAAATTGAAAACCTTATAGAGCCACCTCAGTGTACATAGATGACCGCCTTGAAGGAATTTGACAACTACCTAACGAAACACGATATATACACCAAGTCACGTGAAGTCCATCATATTTCCAGGTGGCCTTGGCATATCCAGATGAACAACAGCTCCTCTACAGCATCGCGCAAAGTTGCGCACTGACATCCCCGCAACACTTCACTATGAGGCTCCCAATAAGTCTGCTGTGCTTGACACTGAGCATAATTCCCAGTATGTAGTAAACTTTGCCTCAATATTAAAACCGTCTGAGAATGCCAAAGCATGGAACTAACTTAGTACAGACTCTCGCGCCATATTCGCAGATGACGCTTATGAAATTGATTACCACCACCAGCTCCTAGGAATCCCACAAACACATGCTACCTTCTTTCATCGACCTAGACCGCTCGATAAGCCGACGCTGCTATATACATTGAGCGACCTGGGCGTAATTGGAGCTGTGAACCCAGCGACTGGAGAAATAGTATGGCGTCAATTGCTCGCATACGATAAAGTAGATAGGCCAGGCTTCTTCAGGCCTGTTGAGGGAGAGGGCTCAGTAGTCTCTGCCATTGACAGTAGAGTTGATGCCTGGGATGCGTCGAACGGAAAAGCAAACTGGGGGAACACGTTCGCAGGAACAGCCAAGGATCTAGAGGTTATGGAGAAAGCTGCAGGCGCAAAGGGACTGAAGGATATACTAGTACTATTCGAAGAAGCAGGAAAGTCGACTCTGCGCAAACTTGAGGGCGCTACTGGAAATGTGGCATGGGAATTTAAAGACGAAAGCTCTGATGTTCCGCTGCAGGTCAGTACGGACGTGAAGAGCGTCTACCTGGTCGCACTTCACGGAGCTTGGGGAGGATATAATGTCAAGGTTACGGTTCTGGATCCGGCCACTGGAAAGAAGACTACCGAGTATACTTTATCAACGAAGAGCGATGTGCACTCCGCGGAAGATGTGCTTCTTGTTGGGGCAAACTCTGCTGCGCCAATCGTCGCCTGGACAGATAAGACACTGAAGACAATGAAGGTTCATATTCTTGGAAAATCCGGCGAACAAAGTCTGCCATTGAAGGAGGTCAATGGAGGTATCTCGAATGTTACTATTCATGCGCCACATCTCATCCAGTCACTGCCTCATTTCCTGGTCCATAGCCAATCGCCAACATCGAATCGCGCGGATGTCTACCATATCGATCTTACCACTGGATCAATCACACTAGCGTACGAGTTGCCACAGCTGGTTGGACAGGGTGCAATCTCAACAAGCTCCCAAGATGCAAACGTCTACTTTACACGCTTCACAGAAGACGAGATCATTATTCTGTCATCCATCTCCCATGGTATTCTTGGAAAATGGAAAGTCACTTTGGAGGACGACCACGGCGCACTCATTCAAGGCATTGCTGAGGTCGTGAAGAAGGCCTCGGATTCTTATGCGGCCAGGTCAGCTATTGTTACCAATAGTGGTGACTGGGTTCTAGTACGCAATGGAGCTGAGGCGTGGTCGCGTCCCGA
Source organism: Calycina marina (assembly GCA_019669825.1). Classification (NCBI taxonomy): domain Eukaryota; kingdom Fungi; phylum Ascomycota; class Leotiomycetes; order Helotiales; family Pezizellaceae; genus Calycina; species Calycina marina. Next base: position 18,166 of record MU254171.1, read on the forward strand.
GGGTCTTTCAGGCGTGGTAGCTGCGGAATGGGCTGAGATCCCACAGTTTGAGAGTCTGGTTAAGACTCTTGAGGAAGAGTCTCATAGTAACCCACTTTCCGCTTACATTCATCGCGTCACTCGACACATTGACGACTTGAGATATCTTCCAGGGTGGCTTGAGGCTCTTCCGGTTCGGGTTTTGAACAGCATTTTGCCAATTGAGGTTGGAACGCAGAACACAAGAGTTGTGACTCGTGACACTTTCGGATTCAACAAACTTGTGATTGTTGCCACTCAACGTGGTCAGGTAATCGCTCTGAACGCTGGAAACAAGGGCAGCTTAGTCTGGTCAATGGCAGCACAGGCCATGTCTTCTGGCCAGAAATGGAGTGTACAAGGTATATTCGTCAATAACAAGCAAGGTCAGGTAGAAATCTACGGCACCCTTGGCGATCGCACTATTCTCAATGCTACCACCGGTGAAATCGTCGGAAAGCACGAGGAGGCGGATTTTAAACCTATCAGTGCCGCTGTTGCAGTTGAAGATGAATCCGGAACATGGATCATGCCTTTCGATCTCCAAGGGAAATCAATCTATGACGTTCCTAGCAATTTGGCTCCGAGCGATACTATTGCAGTCCGAGGTCCTGATGGGGACGTCAGAGGCATCAAGTTTGAGATCAAGGGAACCACTACGGAGCAGATTCTCCAATGGAGCTTCCTACCCCGGTCTGGCCAAAAGATCACCAACGTGGTCGCTAGGCCCGCGCATGACCCGGTAGCATCTATCGGAAAGGTCCTTTGGGATCGCAATGTTTTGTACAAATACCTGAATCCCAACGCCATCCTAGTCACAGCTATCGATGATGTCGCCTCGTCTGCTTCGTTCTATCTACTGGACTCTGTTTCAGGCGATGTTCTCTACATCGCAACCCACGAAGGCATCGACACGAACCAGCCTATTCCATCGGCATTGACCGAGAACTGGTTTGCCTACTCGATCTTCGCCGATTCTCTCTCGACCACCGCTGCGCTACCTGGCAGCAAGGGATACCAACTCGTAGTCTCTGAGCTCTTCGAGTCAGAATTCCCCAACGACCGAGGGCCTTTTGGTGCGGCTGAGAATACCTCGAGTATTAACCCATCAGATATTATTAATGCCGAGCCTGCTATACCTCATGTCGTTACCCAATCCTTCATGATCCCAGAAGCTATCAGCAAAATGTCTGTAACTCAGACCGGCCAGGGAATTACTACCCGCCAACTTCTTTGCGTTCTTCCAGGTGTCAATGGTATCTTCGCCATTCCACGAACACTCCTTGATCCACGACGACCTGTGGGCCGTGATCAAACTGCTCTCGAAGCTGAAGAAGGACTGTTCCGTTACAAGCCATTTATTGAAGTCGACCCCAAATATGTGCTTACTCACAAGCGAGAAGTGATTGGCGTGAAAGATATCATTACTAGCCCAGCGCTTTTGGAGAGTACGAGTTTGCTGTTCGCATTTGGTATTGATATATTTGGCTCGAGAGTATCACCCAGTGCAGCTTTCGACATCTTAGGAAAAGGCTTCAATAAGTTAAGTCTAGTCGCCACAGTAGTGGCTTTATGGCTCGGTGTTATCGTTTTAACGCCAATGGTCAGTTATCCTCTTTCTCTCTACGCTTGGACAAAGCTAACAACCCTCAGGCGAGAAGAAAGCAGATAAACCTGCAGTGGATGTCATGAAAACCATGTTGATATAGAAAATAGACATGAATTTACTACCCCTCCATGATCTTCTGACTTCCACTAAAGTGAATCAGGCCACAGCTTCTTCCTAATCGCCACCCTCCTGTGCTCCAAATGACAATCAGCTACCTCATACAGCTCATCGTAGTCCCTCGTGACACAAGCCGACATACTCCTAACATGCACCGCTTCGAACGGCATATCCTTCTGCTTTTCTCATACTCCGTGTCTAGCACTGATGTCCTCCCGCTTACCGTGTGACGTTGCTCTCTTTGTATTCGGTCGTCCGATTGCGGCGCTTTGGCGGTAGGGGAGCGATTTGTGGACGTTGCTGGTGTATAAGTCTCCTGATTTGGATCTGATGGAGGGGGATGAGCGGAAGGGGAGATGGAGATGGGTGAAATGGTGCTGGAAGTTGCAGGAGAAGGCGGGCATGCAGGATACTATAACGCCGATCTACCTTTCTACAAGACTTCCGGGCGTGTTAGGAGCTCGGGTTATAGGTGTGATAGGGTGGAGATGTACATAGTAATAGCTAATCCTGTGCTCCCCACGTTAGGTCTCTTCACAAACTCATCGATAGTACACACTCAAGGCTGACGTCATACTCGCCAGAATCCCCAAGAAACTCTGCGCAATAGCACCCTGCATTGGCATCAAGTCCAAAACCGCAGCTACAGGCAATATCAACAAACATCGAGGCACAGGCCTATTATCGAGACCGGCGTCATGATAATTCATTCACTCCCGATTCTGATTTGAAATCGCATGCGTAACCCACATATCGCCACGCTTATAGGCGCCGAGAGCACAATCTGCGTTATAGCGCTCGAGGTGAAGAAGGTCTTCATGGCTGTCGCGCAGACGGCGATGCGTATCCGGCGGGAGGGGTCGAAGATCTCGTGGTAGAGGTGGAAAAGTGTTGGTTGGGTGAAGATGCGGGTTGGTGAGCTAAGGATGGAGCCGAAGAAATTGATGCCCCGGGTACCAACCGTGAGAAGGAGGTTAGGAAGGGGGGAGAGAAATGGGGAGGAGCAGACGATTAGAAAGCAGGGTTTTGTGAGATCGCTGACTTTGACGCCCCATTACTGTTTGCCCATGGCCCTGTTGATGGCGCCGGCGCAGGAACCGACGAAGAAAGTACTTGCTAGCAGCTGTTGCGACAACTCAGACGTTGCACCCTACGCTCAACTTAGCTTTCAGTAGCTTACAGCAGCGATCACAAGTGTAGCTGTCTTTGCGTCGGCATGGGAATCGTAAGAGGTTCGCAATACTCACCATCTTCCCATACCAATTCTCGGATGATGATAATTCTCCATGAAGACTATACGCCATGCAGATCCACATGATGATGAAGAGTACAGATCCTACAAGGAGAAAGATATTACACTTTTCCTCTGGATGCTCAAAGTTCCGGCTGTATCTAGCCAGTCTTCAACTCCCCATAGAAGAGTCATGAACTTATTTTTGTGATTTGTTTTGGGTATTATATCAAGATCTCTACTTGGGAAGCAGCTTTTGCAAGTGCAAGTGCAAGGCAATTTTAATCTTCTATTATACAGCCGCATTTGGCGTAGGGAGCAGCTTCATAGCACTCCCCTTCAATTAGGGAAAGGAAAGAAGGAAAAGGACTAGCAAAAAAGCTAGGAATGATCCAGAACATATGTCTCCGTACAATCATAGGGGCTTTTTGGCAACCCCTATAGGGTCCTTAGAAACGGAGGCCTTTGTACCCCCGATAGACCTATACTTAGAAAGTAGGTTCGCTTTCTTTCAAAGGCGGATTCGAGGCTCCTCTCCAATACACGAAGTTATCCACAGGTCGTGTAAAACTATACAAACACGCTTGAAACTGAAGGGTAGGGCAAGGAATAAGGATACTCAGAGGCCTTACGAGAAACCCGAAAGAGAGAGCTGTGAGGGTTAGAACCCATGCAGAGTCGCGGGCTAATCACGTGTCCTTGCTTACAAAGCTTCTATGTTTTTCTCTCTGTTTCTTTGCTATATCTAGAGGATTCTACGACACTCCTTCTCGTCTATATAAGAAGCAAAAGTTCGCGCCTGTACTTGCTCCTCATGTACTTCTTATGTTTATAGTTTCATACTGAAATCGTACCTTTGAGTTATCGAGGTTTGTGTCATGATCCAGCTATCACGCGCTACCAAGGACGTTAGGCTCAGTAGCGAGTGTTACAGTAGAACCTTGGGAAAGAGCATCTGTATATACTACTGGTCGGTTACCTACATGAGGAAGCGAGCCAGGGAATTACTAGATAGCTAATATCACGTGATTGCGAGACAGCCAAGACAAGCTCGCAGAGCTCGCAGGATGGAATCTCTCAGAATATAGTCTTTGTAGTTTCCATAGCTTGAGCATCGTGCTCAAATTACCATAGCTTTGTTTACCTCACTGTTTACTCAGCTTGTAACGGAATCACTTCCACGTGATTCACCTCGATTGATACTTGCCTCTTCATTTCTATACCAACCCGACGTTGCTTCTACTCGAGAAGATCTTAGTTGAATATTCTACGCCTGAATACTAACCGAGAAATCCCAGAACGTTACACCTCTCCCCCTCTCTTGTAGACCTCGAGACAATTCTATCAACTCAATGGAATATCTTCTAACAGCGTTCCTCTGACCCAACCCAGCCCAAACCCTGACACGTGCCTCCCCTCACTTCGAGATAATTCTATCTTTTTCTCCTTGTTTCTTTGCCAAATATAGAACATTCTAAGACTGCAAGAATATCTCAGCAGAAATCCGAAGGAGGTCGGCGTCAGGCGGTGGACAATTTCGAAGGCACATATGGTGCAGGAAAGTCACTACAGTACTTGCGGAGGGCTAAGTTCTGCGTAAACTCAAGGGATCACGAATCATAGAACTGGGCACAGGCAAAGGCAGCATTGGCGTCGATCACAGCCGTTGTCGGAGCACTCGCCCTTGTTATTGATCAAGAAAGGAATCTGGTCATTCATTTGTAACTGTCTCAAGTCTCTTGCCATAACTTGTGATGGGCTGAATCACTCGAATAACTCAAAGTGCAGTCGTAGAATAACTGTCATTGAACTCGATACCGAGCTCGAGAGGATTGGAGACTTCATCTATATATAATGTAACTTGGGCTAGCATCTGACTTACCTACGAACCCCTTTCCCAATAGCCCAAGCACAACCTCGAGCTCCCAAGGGCCTGAACCTTTACATGGTTTCGTTGAACCTTAATCTCGACGTCGTGCGGGTTTCCCGCGTCCCATTCTATTCTATACTATTCTATACTATTCTATACTATTCTATACTTTTCCTTTGTATTCGTCAGAAGATAACTACTCTAGAATATTCGGTGGATCTAATGTACACAGATAAGTAGGGAGGGAATCCGCACTATGCTGGTTCCCTATGCACTTCTTAATTGAATTTCAGAACCCATAACCTTTTGAGCTATTCGAGGTTTGGCCACTCACAATATGCCACTACTAGCGACCATAGTAGGATGACGTAGACTTCGAAACGACGGCTTGACGTCTCCTACTATCACGTGCACCCTCGACATTTGGGATTATTCACTATCTGGGAAATCAACCTCGACAACGTGGATTTGTATAAATCGAGTTACTACTATAGCCTCGGTCATCGGTCACCGGCGAGATTTAGAGGGATAAGAAATGCGCTCTTCATAATCCTCTTCGTCGTTATAGAACTCTCTCCCATCAGCTAATTTCTGCAGCAATATGGAAATTGCTTCCTTGCAACGGACGACGTTCTTCAATATTTTCAGGGTCATATCGCTTTCCCTCTTCCCGTAACATATCTCCAATAGCTTAAGGGCTAGTGTCGTTATTTACTTCATCAGTGAAGACTATGAAAGCCCAGAATTTATCGATAATTTTATCCCCATGTTCCCAACCATAGGCAGTATGTTCTTCATAGTTCTTAGTCGAGATAAGCTTCTTAGCAAAGGCTTATTTACACCTCCAGCCTCCCCTAGTGTCCCCGCGTAGCTTCCGCTGAAGCTGGCGCTTTTGAATTGGCAATTTAAACTCCTCGATCATAACGTGATTTGTTTCGCTTCGGAAGGGATTTCCTGTTGACACTAACAACTAGCACGTGTACTTCGAGATATTTGAAAGCCCCCCAAGCTTTGTAGACGTGTTCCGGGTACCTCTCACCACTGTTAAGCTCATGTTCTCCCTCTGCTTCCTCCATATTGTCAGGTAAATACAGAGCAGGGTCGCATATTGGTAGTCAAAACGTCTACGAAGAGGTAAGAGTTGCAAAGCAAGCTCTAGAGATATTTACAGAATCGTTCCGAAGGAGGCTTAGCTCCCGCGCCACAAACCGCTAAGACGCTCTATCACATGACTATTTCCCCATCACGCATATTCATCCCGTACGTTCGTCGATTTTATTGTCGCGACAGATCGCCCGCATCCACTTCGAAGCGCTAAATATATCTAAATCGTGGAAAAAATCACGCATTTGTGGTGTCTGCCAGCAGCCTATTTCTGTAGGCTCCGGAGACGGCGTAATTTGTAGATTTAGACGAGTTTTAGGTGCATAATTGCGCATGTTGAGTTGAATTGTTGATGGTTTCGAATTTATGAGTTCACCAGGGGTAGTCAGAATTCATTAGCCAGCCAAGACCCCACCAAAACAGGTGTAATTTTTTATTTTTGAAGCTATTCCAACAACAACTACC
>MU254172.1:0-24562 GCA_019669825.1 Calycina marina
ACTGGTAGTTGTTGTTGGAATAGCTTCAAAAATAAAAAATTACACCTGTTTTGGTGGGGTCTTGGCTGGCTAATGAATTCTGACTACCCCTGGTGGAACGTGAAAATCATTGTATTTTGTATAAGTTACCTTTCTAATGACCAATTGAACAATGGCACCACCAACGCGTTTGAATCCATTTCGAACTCCCTCTCCTGAACCACTAGAAGGCTGTGAAGCTACAACCTCAAGAGCCGTTTTTTTGACGTGCTGGCTCGTGATTAACCTTTTAAGTCAATACAACAAACTGCACGCGCGATTGCAAGCCCTCTTCTTCCTGCGCACATAAATGGAAGAAACAACACGAGGCAATTGGTACTGAAGCAAAGAGGATGTCAAGAAAGGGGGCTAAGGACTTAGAAAGGAAGTCAAAGGTTACGAAAGAGATGTGTAAGATACTTGTTTCTCCGACACGAAATCCTGTCCGAAAGCGACCCTATGAAGCTCAGATTGCGTATTACAAGCTCCCTGTTCAGGCACGTCAATTGAAGTATATCTTAAGGAGACATACCAAGGGTGGCAAGATGTATAAGTGCGCGTTTATTAAAACGACAATCTTGACCAAGAATAAGAAAGAGAGGGAGAAATACGGTTCGGACCACATTTTGAAGCCCTTATTCCGCTTTTTTGACCATATCGTATATACAGATGAAGCTCATATCGACCCAGGTGCAATGGCTCAAGGCCAAGTTCTCCGTGAAGAAGGCCATAGAGACGACCCGGAGAATATCGAGGAGAGACCGCCTCTCAAAGGTATCAGACTTCCTATCGCGGTTTGGATCTCGTGGTTTGGGAAAGCAGATAAGCTGGAGTTTATAATGACGAAGAAGACGAAGAAGACGAAGAAGACGAAGAAGTAACACCTCCTTATCCTCAAAAGCCTCAACGAAGACCAACAACAGAGTAGGCGGAGCAATATAATATACGAGTTAATGGGAAGCTGGAAAGCCTCACGAAGTCGATAAGAAGGTTCAAGGGAATGCAACGACACAGAAATACTATGTCGAGCGTCTCTTACCTATCTACTGTCAAGTTTTTGAGTCAATGAGGTACATTGATAATAAACCGCGGCTTTTACAAGAGGAAGGAGACCCTTCTCATGGTATACGTAAAAGAGGCCTTGCTCAAGAGTATAAGGAAGCACGTCACGTTTTGAATCTTAAGCATCCCGCACAGTCTCCTGGCTGTAGTCCAATTGAAGGTGTTTGGAGCCTTCTAAAGCAACGTTTACGCAATCGCTACTTTGATAAAATCGAGGAAATGAAGGTGCTTTAAAGGTGGAACGGGAGTCAATTACAATGGAGGAAATTAGATATAGAATAACTGATATTCCTAGGGGATGTGCAGAGCTTCAAAGATCAGGAGGCAAGTCGATTCAAGGTGATAAGTGGTGAAATCGGTGTATTATAGCTGTTCCAATAAACTTTCTATCCTTGATACATTATGCGCTATTTTAGCGTGTGCACAGAATTCCTGCACCCACTGTTGTAGGTGTCTGATCTGCTTAGGTATACAGAATATGACATGGTCACATCACCGTATCGTAGTCTCTGGCTATCCAGCCGTCTGCCGCCATGTGAGCCATCAATCGAGTCAAGATGAGTCTGGCCATGGGAATGATTCTTGTGACGGCTTCTGCATATCAGTCAAAGACAGGACAGTTCCTTTCAGTAGTCACCTTGTATTTATAAAAAAAAAACAAAAAAAAAACCGTCTCAACTCAGCGAATTTAGCAATACAATGACTGGTCCAAGTGATTCAACACATCTTACATCTTTGACACTGATTTAAAGGGATTCATGTCTTCGAGAAATCTGTAAGGTAGTCAGTCAGTCAGTCAGATTGTACCTACTGACTTGACCCCTGCATACTCCCAGGCATCAAAAAAACGTCGTCCACTTTTGTAAGCTTCTTGCGTTTTCTCTCGATGCAATAACATAGGCAATCTTATAACTAGAGCGACAGTCCTTGACTATCTTTCTTTTACAGGCAGAGTGTTAATTCACCATCATGTCATTCTTGAGCTGGCCATATGTGGAGGGAACTTCAGTATGGGGAGAGAATACCTCAGCCTACGAGTAAGCAAGCCCATGGATACCTTCAAGCTGCCACAGGTACTGACGATTTGTAGCTTCTGTGAAATGGTCTGTAAATTTTTAGTCCCTAACATCACTAAACACAGTGCTGATTATGCAGAACTATTACATCACGAACTACATCGCTGAATTCGTCAATGTATCTACCAATCTTGGATACAGTAAGTCGTCTACAACGCCCCTCTATTCACAGACACCTAAGATACCTTAGTCTACCTTGGCTACAAAGGAATTCGTAACAACCGCAGAGGCAACAATGACGCTGTTGTAACGACTTGCTATATGCTTTTACAGTCGATCGGTGTAGGGTCCGGAATTTATCACGCAGCGCCGAAGTACTTCACTCAGATGGGTACGTTTTCCTATTCTGTTGTCCTCCCTCACTTTCTTTTGCTAACTATGCCAGTTGATGAGTTCCCAATGCTCTATGCAACAGCGGGCATCCTGTATGGAACTCTCAGCATCACTCTCGGCGCATCAGCCAGGAAGTCTCTCGCCATCTTGATGCCCTTTTTCATTACTGGTGTCTCCATTGCCCACGCCTGTCTAGGAAATGTTACACTCTTCCGCATGACATTTCTCTCTCTAATTTTGAGTGTGCTTGGCTGGTTGACCTACCTAGTTAACTTTCGGGTACCTGATGCGAAAGTCAGAAAAGATGCCGCCTGCTTGACGGGATATGGAGCTGGTATGTTTATAACCGTCATGATACTCGAGGGATGCTAAAAACGACCTCAGGATTCTTTCTACTTGGATATGTACTCTGGAATGTCGACATGCATCTTTGTTCCTATCTGACTGGGGTAAGACAGATGGTCGGCATGCCGCTTGGCTTCCTGATTGAATTTCACGGCTGGTGAGCCTGAACCCGATCTTTCTTCTATATCTTTATCTGATGAATTAGTAGGTGGCATATCTTCACAGGGATTGCTGTTTACTATGACATTGTATTCATCGAATACCTTCGCCTCTATATGACATCTCGAAACACCAAGTCTCCGCGGAACTTCAAGCTCATATGGTCAAATCGATACACGCTGCCACACATGCAGATCGATCAAAAACCAGTGTTGAAGAAGTCATAAACAATGAAGCAAGCTCGTTACCTGTCATTGTCACCTAGATGGGGTTTAAATAGTTGGACTAATATATAGAGGGATGGATATGTAGACTAAAATATGATGTGGAGGCTTTGTGCGTCAATTCATGCAATATCTCAGGAATACGAAGCTCGGAAAATCTTTAGTGCCTCCTTACGACCTGAACTTCCTGATTCGGCTTACTATTCGCCCCTTAGCCAGCCTCTGACTCACCTTATTAGTCCGTTCGTACTTTCATTGACCCAACTTCGCCAAACTTATTCGTCTAAAAAGGAGATCATATTTAACATACATATACGCCAGCAGCATATTTCATGTTTGTCCAGGCTCTACTCACATCATCTCTCAGGACTTCCAAGTTTCCATCCCAAGATCCAGTTATCCCATTCTTGACTTCACACCCCCACACCACCATCAAACATAGGTTTCGACACCACAGCACGTTTCTGCTTAACTACCATGGTGCGAGCGCTTGCGGACTATGAAGAATCCATCTAATGCACTTAACTTCCCGCATGAACTTGTTTTCGCGGCCAGAAGAATAGGAAAGCTTGCCGACTTGCAGGCTTCACCGATTTCAAGCATGGAGCAACATCGAGACAACAAGAAACACGACGTGTCGACGATGCAAGATGTCGAGCCGAAAGGATGTGAGTATGTATTTCCAGCCCTGAGCCAGCAACACTAGACTGACTTCTCACGAAGAGCGCATGTCTTGTTGAAAATTACGTCAAGACTAGGAGACAGTAATTGCCATGACGCTGCATTAGTGTTAGCGAACAGAGCCCGTCGCTTGCTGCGGTATATGCAACTGCAGCACCATACAACATATGCCGAAAAGTTGGCAGAACTCGCCTAAATTTCATCAAACTAAGAACCGAGACTTTGATGAAGTACTGTCCCTTCACACATTGGGGAAACCAGCTAGAGCAAACTTGCATATAGCACATAAATACAGCCCTGTGTTTCAGTTTACTGCCTACTCTCAAGTATCAGCATATGGAATTAGCAATGCAATAGCAAGAGTTTGTTCTCACGCGATTCGGTAGATTAGCAAGGGGAATCGCAACACGAAGATGGGAGAGAGACTACCATCAACACACCGCCGTAGAGATGCACAACTTCACTTCAGCTTGAGCCTCGTAACTGTATACCATTCTGTATTGGGTAATGCATGATCTCGCAGAGCCGATGTACATCGCTCGCAACATGTGAGAAAGCGAAAGACGATCAGATACATATCTATATCTGCGCCATTATTCGAAATGACATGTCAAATCCCACAATTATAATTGTGCGTCACGCAAGCAGCCATATACAGTAAAAGATTTTTGTAGCAGACACAAGCGAAAACGATGTCCGAGAGGGAGACGTCTGACCGGCCACTAGCCCGCTCTGTTGGAGGCTGCACGTCAGAACGAGAAGAACGGAATCAACGCCACCAATCATACAGAGAATTGAGCCTCATCTCACTTCACGAACTTATCATACCACTGTATTCAACAGATACGGAAGATAGGGTACAAATTATGATATTTGGCGGTACTGAAGAGCTAGAAGCGTACGGTGGCACGGTATGTCTTTACATGCCAGCGCGCCAAGGATTAGTCAGCATCGCCAGCCTGACGCCTGGTCCTATGATGACAGCCTGATCATACCGACTGCTCAACACAAGGTACAGTACCCTGACAAAACTCTCCGCACAAAATAAGCAAGATTTTCGATCGAAGGAAGTCTAGGCTCTAATATCTTAATATTGGTGGAACTAGAGAGCTAACTACTGGATGAAAGGTTGAGGTCACCAGGGGTGCAGGAATTGATGCGCGGGTTCAAAATAGCCGAAAAACATCAAAAATCAACAAAAATGCTATTATTTCTACTTTATATTACCATAATGCGATCTTGATGGGCCCTCCACCCGATTTTGTTAGCTTTTGGCATCGATTAGGCATCTCTGAGATACGCGCACGAATTTCTTGCATTGTGATCCGATCCCATTCTTCTTCGAAGATTTTTTTGAGTTCATGGATCCCATGAAAGACTCTTTTACGTATCCTTTGCTTTAATATATTCCAACAAGCCTCAATCGGGTTTAAATCAGGGCTTTGGGCAGGGTGAACAAGCGTATCAATCCAATTCTTCTCCCGAAGGCTCCTAGCCAAGTTCATCTTCTCTCCTCGTGTCCCATGAGATCCATCGTTATCCTCTTGTAAAATCCAAGACACTGAATCTCTAGAGCGAGCATTATGAATAGCAGAGATATATATAGACAAAAGATTCTCTGTATAATATTACTGTGTCATAGAATTGCCCTTAGGCTTGACAATAATGTCATGTGGCTTAGAAGCCTCCCACTCGAGTATTCTTTCTTTGAACTCGTCCTCAGACTCTGTTCTCGGCCGCCGACGGGATTTTGGAGGTCTTGGAGGCTGATCGGTGTGTTCGGCCTCATCGTGATAGAAGATCAAAGGTCCCTTTTCGTTCCAATTCACGTACGACGCGAAATGAAGCTTGACACCTTCTTTCTCGGGCCTCTCTTGGATATTACAAGTCTCTTCTCGTGTCCCTTCTTCTCGGAGGATCCAACTCGCACCGCAAGAAGAGGGGTCGATATGTGCCTCGTCGGTAAAGAAGATATACTGCCAAAAATCTTCGATTGTCTTGTCCTTGTGCGCGTGACCGTATGTAACCCTTATATTACTATTTTTGCCGAAATAACCTTCCCCACGTATGCTTGTTTATATCTCCGACCTCCCTTGGTCTCGGCGCGTAATCGGTATTGTAATTGACGTGTTTTAATCGAGAGGTGGTGGTGTCCTATCAGCGCTTGGTAGAGTTGGTCGCGTACGGGATTTCGTTTTGGCGACACAAGCTTTTGGTACGTCTCTTTTGAGATCCTAGACTTTCTCCCTAGGACTGTCAATAGAGGACGAGTTCGACGATTAGCAGGGCTTCCTAATTCACGTCTTTTGGCAAGCCACCGACGCACTGTACTCTCGTGAATGTGGTGCTCTTTCGCAAGAGTAGGTAGAGGCTTAGAGGGGGATTTTTGATCGTAATCGTAGAAGAACGCGCTCCGATGTACTGTATTGTTTTCAAGACCTCGAATAGGTCGATCGGGAGTCAATCGGCGAGCAGCTAAGCGCGTAATCGGGGCCATATTGGTGGTGTTGGTCGTAAAGCAGTAAGGGTAGGGAGGAGGTAGGAGTGGTTGTTTTGGTGATCTCGCTAAAAATCAGCCCGCGCATCAGTTACTGCACCCCCTGGTGGGCTTATGTCCACTGCTGACTAATTATCTCCGAGTGGACACAAGGTCACATCATTATATACATGACCACATATCAATCTCATCACAAGAGCCATTCAATCACGCGTTCCATACTTCTCTCTTCTACACACAAAATGCCGCCTTTACGAGGGCCATTAGGCGCTATTTCTGAGAATCGGCTTCCGAACTTCGAAATAGGGTTTTTATGAACGAGGAAAAGTGACAGGGGGGCATATACTCGGCTATTTCCCTGCGCAATCGATTAGCCTGAACCTGCACCAACGGACGGTATATGACAAGATATAACTCCACTCACAGCGTATCGAAGGACGCTCGAAACCGCATAGCAGTCGACCTCGAGAGTATACAAACCGTGACGAATGAGCCCTGCTGCGATATGTTAGCTTCGTGTAGTTATATATTCACCAAGCTCTCAATACTCGGCCACAATTATCGTCTGGAGACTTCTCAACTTCTACTACTATATCATCGAGCGTCTCCCCGACAATGTATTCCTCTGACTGAACGATTCGTACAGTGAACGCGATCATGCACTGCATCGTACGCTAGTAAACAACAAAGGTATGCGAAAAGGTGGTGCTAGAAAAATAGTCGACTGCAAAGAAAACGGAGGGAGGAAGAACAATTGGAATCTGGAAGACACTGGCTAGTCTGAGTAACTCGGGCTCACTATACCTATGGTCGTACGGATAACTAGGACAGGAAGAGGGAAAATATCGCTAGAAGAACAATGAAAAGAGAAGAGTGCTTAGAAGAATCGGCCTGTACGACGACGTAGGCTTGTTTCGGGTGAGGCATGTTATAGGATGTTTTTTTTCTTAGCTGCTACAGAGAATTGGGCCACGTCGTACTTCACGGACATGAATCATAACGGATGCAGTATATCTCCTCTAATCGCCCGAAGCCACTTGTTCGAAACCTTCAAGGCCGAGTTGGAAACTTGGCAATATAATACAGTTGATCGCGTGCGATGCTGTCTGGAGAGCATATTGATATTTTAGAGCTGCCCAAGCGTGGTGTTAATTCTGTACCTTCAGCGTACAGCTTGTATCTTTCGTATTACTCGTTATTCTAGCCATGCTCTACCTGCTGACACTGTTTGGGAGCAGACTATTGATATGGTAGACATTACCTGGCATTCCTTCAAGCTCTCGTATACGATTTGGCATATCTCCAGATCGCCAGCTTCAGGTTGGGTTATCGGATGTTTATCAGGATTGAAGAGTTCGTTCGGCTTGTTTTGTGTGCATACTTTGCCGTCGTGTTTCAGTAAAAGTCAATTCGTGTCTTTCGATGCCAAGTTCTCCACGGTATTCTGTTTCTATGACCTGTCGACGTCTTTCGCTCTCTCTGATTAGAGTCAGTACCTGAATCGACCTTTACAGAGGACAAGTGTTCATGAGCGGTCGGCACTATTCGGACTTTATACTTTTTTATGCTCGCCCCAGCGCTACAAAGCCAAAGCTACTAACACAGGAACAACATCGCCGTCCCTTGGCTTTTTAAACCGCTCAACGAACGGCATCAACGAAATATTGTGCCCAGTCGCGACCGTTTACCCCGTCTCTCATCCCCCGTACTCTCCCCTGGAATTTCACCAGACACACAAGTCTTCCAAGAGCGCCGATCACTCCTTGTTCGCCAGACAGAGTTTACATCGTCCGAGTTTGTCGCATCCAGGTCGCCTGAGAGTTTCCGTACCATACTTTTGCGGAAACGCAAAAAAAAGAGAAATTTTAAAACCTCATCATCGATTTGGAGCCATCCAGATCGCCACAGATAGTGTATAAGAATCCCATCCTCCTGGAGCTGAAATGCTGCTCATCCATCACTCGCTCTTCAGGTATTCTGTATACCCATCTACACACATTCGTTCGGTACAAACAAGTCAAGATGCAATATCCATTCGCAGTCCTCAGTTTGGCTGTGCTAGCTACGGCAAGGCCTCAATTCCTTCACAGGGATAATGGATCCAACAGACGTGATTACGGCGCTGAAATCACGACTGCTACGATCACCAGGACCGACTACCACACTATTACATCTTGCGCACCAACCGTCACCCACTGCCCAGCGGTCGTTCGTCTCCCATCTCCCGATCTCATTCTCCCGAACAAGCTAACAAAACACAGGTCTACACCACCATCGATGTCTATACCACAGTTTGCCCTGTCTCCGAGGTCCCGCATCTCCCAGGCTACACTGCTCCAGGACATCCAGAACACACTACTTCAGGACACCAAGAACACACTGCTCCAGGACATCCAGAACACACTACTTCAGGACACCCAGAACACACTGCTCCAGGACATCCAGAACACACTACTTCAGGACACCCAGGACACCCAGAACACACTACTCCAGGACATCCAGAACACACTACTTCAGGACACCCAGGACACCCAGAACACACTACTCCAGGACATCCAGGACAACCAGGACACCCAGGACACCCAGGACACCCAGAACACACTACTCCAGGACATCCAGAACACACTGCTCCAGGACATCCAGGACATCCAGGACAACCAGGACACCCAGGACACCCAGGACACCCAGGACACCCAGGACACCCAGGACACCCAGGACACCCAGGACACCCAGGACACCCAGGACACCCAGAACACCCAGAACACCCAGAACACCCAGAACACCCAGAACACCCAGAACACCCTGAACACCCTGAACACCCTGAACACCCTGAACACCCTGAACACCCTGAACACCCTGAACACCCTGGACACCCAGAACACCCTAAACATCCAGAACATCCAGAACATCCAGAACACCCAGGACACCCAGAACATCCAGGACACCCAGAACACCCAGAACATCCAGGACACCCAGAACACCCAGAACACCCAGAACACCCAGAACACCCAGGACACCCAGGACACCCAGGACACCCAGGACACCCAGAACACCCAGAACACCCAGAACACCCAGAACACCCAGGACACCCTGAACACCCAGGACACCCTGAACACCCTGAACACCCAGAACACCCTAAACATCCAGAACACCCTAAACATCCAGAACACCCAGGACATCCAGGACACCCAGGACACCCAGAACACCCAGAACACCCAGAACATCCAGGTACTCCAATTTCCAAGCTTCCAGATGGACAAGGGCAGGCCCCCACCGGTACTCCATATGTCAGTACTCCAGATGATTGGGATTCAAACGATGCCGTCACTCCCGACACTCCAGTAGCTACCGGTACTCCAATCATTCAAATCCCAGACGGACAAGTTCAGGTCCCTGCCGGCGATTCCGATACTCCCGACACTCCAGTAGCTACCGGTACTCCAATCATTCAAATCCCAGACGGACAAGTTCAGGTTCCTGCCGGCGATTCCGATACTCCAGCCGATTCAGACGACTTAAATGATAAAATCGGTGCTCCAGAGGATTCTGATTCAAACAACTCAGATAACTCTGATTTGAACAACTCGGATACTTCTGACAACTCTGATTCGAACAACTCGGATACCTCAGATAACTCTGATTCAAACAACTCGGATACCTCAGATAACTCTGATTTGAACAACTCGGATACTTCTGACAACTCTGATTCAAACAATTCAGGCGATTCCGATACTTCAAGCACTGTCGGAACTCCAGCTGTTACTGGTCTCCCAGTCTCTCAGCTCCCAGACGGACAAGTGCAGGCTCCTACCGGCCCCGCTGTCGATGTCCCAACAACAACCACCTCCGTCGTACCAGTCGGAAGCCCCATCACACCATCCGCTCCAGCGGAATTCACCGGTGCGGCTTCATCGAACAAGGTCTCTGGTGGGCTGATGGCTGCTGTTGCGTTTGTTGCTGCCCTTTTATAAGCACTGCCAGCATGTATGGATGATGGCGTCAAGGGAAAAGAGGGATAGGTGAGTGTGTGAAAGAAAAGATAGAGAATGATAGGATTGGTGAAAAGGGACTGTACGCGTAGTAGACAAAATGATATTTTTCTGTGGGATGATGTTCTTCTGTGTTTTGGATTGCATTCATGGCTACTTAATGTCAGTGATCTCGCTGCAATTTTGGGTTCCAGAGATGCCTGTCTAGATGAGTCGGCTATTTATTTCCTGAAGGCGCAAATGATTTGTCGAAGTTTCTCTCCCATCCACTACATTTGTAGATGCATAGGAGGCTTCGATTTTCTACCACGGAGCAGCTTGTTGTCAAGAAAATTGAATTGAAGTCGACTGTCCTATGAACATAAAAGTTAACATCTCGCTGAAACATAGAATGGTTCTCAGACTGCTTTTCGCACTTGATCTGTCCCAACGTAACACCATGATCGGCAAAAGTTGCGCGGTTATTAGATAGGCAAGTAGTCTGCAAGTTCTGGTCGTAGCTCAAGTATTCCTATCTTATCCTGTTTCTTCAAAGCAACAAAATCAAAGTGCACTGGGAGATGGTCGTAAGGCATGCCCGCCCTACTTTTCATTAGCATAAATTAATACAAGGAGGCAACTAATATCGTACCTCAAATATGAGATCTTCATATTCCGAGCCTTATCCTTCAAGGCCCATTGCCCCGGTGTGGCATCAGCCAGATCCCTGTCAAACCTCCCATGCATCTGAATTACGGCATAGGACGTGCCGTACTTCTCGATGCAGCGCTTCAATTCCTCTTCATCGCTTGTTGACCAAGGAACCTTTGATGGATTCGCTTGTCTTCCTCCCGTCTTGTTGCGAGCTGTTGTAGCTCTGGCGATTGCCCTTATCTGTGCAGGCTGGGGTTCATTGTCTTCTTCGTCATGTTCTTGGTCTTCTAGGCGTGATTCATGGTGGTGCTCGTCCAGGACCTCCTCTTCTAACTCTGTGTCATCTTGAAGTGCAATCTCCAAATTTATTCGGTTCTGCTGTCTTATTCTCTCCTCTTCATCCTCGGAGTTCATCTGCACATGGCTCCTGCCCGTTGGTATGCTGTTCACTTGAACTGGCCGTTTGAAAGAAGCTCCCATTCGCTTGTTAGGGTTCGGAACTCGATCATCAGACTGAAATGCCGCATCTTCGTCTTCATTAGTGGTTTCAATACGAGCACGCTTGCGACTGGATGGTCCAGGATCTCCATTTGATAGAGTCTCACGTCTCAAGTTAGACACTCTCCTGCTGTTTGCCTCTGCGGTTCTGTAGCCAAGAAGGTTCTCCTTGTTGCGGTCATTTACATCATCGTCCCACTCGTCCAATATCTTGCTCGATGAGGACCCTTCTGCCTTCTCGCGCTCATGGCGGTTGCTGCTTTTATTTGGAAGGTGTACCACAGGTCTTGATGGCTCAGCAATCGCCGAGGATGCTGCATTCAGCGATTGGGTCCGACTCTGTACACCAGAAGGTACGATTGGTAAAGGCTTCGCAAGAGGTTTACGGAACAGTTTCTGGAGTAGTTCGTTCGACACAATAGCCAGCTTAGACTTCGGGGCATCCGCTGGCCGGCTAATGTTGCCCTCGCCAGTCATTGCTTCTTCTTTCAGCGCTTCCGTGATGAGTTCCATACCGCCTTGCTCTCGCACATTGTTCGTTAATTCGATGAGACGAAGCCGACCCCACATCATCATTTTGGTGATGAACTCGGACCACGGGAAATTTTCGCTCAGCGACTCCAAGTCAACCAGATCCCCGCTCTCTTTCGCCGGCGCGCTGTATCTAAATGCCACCCGAATGTCGAAAACCCGCTGTTTGATGGTCTCGCTCTGAAATTTGGTGTTTTGGACAAGTTCTCCTAATACACTGACAACTGGCTGATCGTTGAAGAAACCATCCAGATCTTCTGCGCCAGGATCTAGCTCAGATTGGTAGAAGGTGCTTGCAAGTATGCTGTCTGGATTATATGCAGGTTTCTCGTTTGAATGTAAAAGGTCCGCGATCACGGCCTGAGTACGTATGTCTAAGGCAAGCTCAAAGCTCTGCTCCAATAGCGTACTCTTACCCATGGAATATTCTTTATCGAAGGACGATAGAAAGGATTCTGGGAACTTTGCTTCTAGGCTTCTTAGGTGTACGGGAGTGGATACGCTCTGATTTGACTTCGACGTGATATCTTTGATGGCTGTGGCAACATTGGCAGCATACAGTATAGCATCCGGTCGGAAAACACCGACATGGGGGCTATCAGTCTTGAATAGCTTTCTCCACGTCATTTGAAGCTGAATGAATTCTGTGCTCCCGTAGTGTTGTCTGAATTCTGTGAAAGTGTCTTCTCGCTTCTTGAATTTCTTGCTAAGTTTACTCCCTGGTATTTTGAGATCCTGAAGACCTCTTTGTACGTCACCGAGAACGTCGCCAACTCTAGGTGTAGAGAACTTCTCAGGTGCCAGAAGATTCATCACCCCGCACGATGCGTCGTATAGTCCAGATAAGTTATCTATCATGTCGGCAGGGCTCATAGCTTCCAGTTGCTCCTGTGAGTGTGTCGTGACAGCTGTTGTTCCAGAATAAAGAGACTCCCCAAGAGAGTCTCTGATTTGTGACGATCCTTCCTTTCGAATATCAAGATCCATGACATGCTCGATATCTTTCATAAGCGCTCCATCATCCGAAGCTTCGACAACCATTGATAGTTCTGTATATTTTGATAAGTTTTCGCTCGTTAGGGTTAGGGTTAGGGTCATCATACCTGGCTCAATTGCATTGCGTCCGCGACTTGGAACATATGTGTTTAGATGTAAGCTTTCATCACTATCACTGCGTGCTAGGCTGGTTTGTCGTGCACGAGCAGCGGTGCGATGTGTTGTCAAGCGTTGATTGATGTTTTGGGGTTCTGCACTTTGGAAACGCGTTCTTCTGGAACGACGCTGAGAGCTTACAGCAGCGCGACTTGCTGCTTCTCTTGATGATGTTCTTACCATCCTGTGCTGTTGTTCATTTCAAATGTATCGTTGGATACTGGCCCTTTCTATATCATTGGTCGATGTGTAAGTTTTGAAAGAGTCAAAGACGCGTCAAATGAAAGATGTGTTGTTCGTCAAAGCCATCCCAGCACGCCATCACATGACAGTCCTCTGTGCCACTAGCCTATTAAGGATCGTTGATGAACGTTTCTTGAGCGTGGAGTAGAGTCATATCTACGATGCTTGTACTATAAAGGCTCGTGAGGCTATCATACACTTGTGTTTTCTCTCACTTGTTGCATACAGATATATCAAGACCTCAAAGATCTGAAATGTGTTCTTTTAGTGTTTTTCTAGCCCCTAACCCAACGAGGCTGAGGTGCATGATTTATTGGCCAGATGCATTTCCAACCCTCTCCTTTCCCATTCTGAACAGAACTAAACCATCGCATTCTCCTCTCTTGCTTTGATACTGTATACCGCTATCGGCCAGCATGTCCTGTTGGAATACTTCATTCACCATTCACCTAATTGATTAATTCTGTGCACGACCCATCCAGCACATAACACACTCTGTCCTAGAGTACTCAACACGTACACAGCTTACCCCTCGAAATTTATATTCAACCTCGCAGACACAATGAAGCTACGGAGAAAAAATGCGCCATTGGTGCTCTTACTCGTACCGTTTGCATCAGCACTCTCTGCAGCCGCACAAGATAATATTGCCTCGACACTCACGAAACACACCCAGGACAAGACTACTCTAGATACAAATGTATCGACGATACCAGGCCCTCCAACCAAAGCGAAATATGGTACTGGCACCAAAGATGCCCCTGTCGATGGGAGAGACGGAAAGCCACATGCCGGCCCATTTGTCGGAATAGAAAATCCGCAAGCCACAGCAAAGGTAGAGGCACCGTTGAAGGGCTCTGCTCTGATAGAAGAGAAAGCCGACTTGATTGGTTCAGATGGAACCAAGATACCCCAATCCAACGATGGAGTTATGGACGATCCAGCACGACAGCTGCCGAAGCATGGCACAACGGGCACAGAGGGTGGGGTGAGTGAGAAGGACAAGGTTCGACAAGCACAAGAGGGACAGACTGGAGAGAAGTTGAGGAAGACACCAAATTCGCCCAAGGAGGTACCACCGCTGCCAGTGAGCGAGGAGTCGATGATCAATAAGGAAAAGACCAAGGTTAAGGAGGTTGATGATACGGACGACGTGGACGGTCTTGCTGGATTTGAGGTATGTCTACAGTAAATTGATATGCAACTGACACCCTAACTTGTGCAGAAACCTGACGATCTTCCCAAGAAACTCAACAATCTTCCTCATCCATTGCCCGACTCTGCGAACAAAGACCATCTCGACATATCTACGCCCAATTCGAAAAGCAACCCCAAGTATGATATGGGTGGAGAGAGCGCAGAAGGGCTGATTCAGCCACTGCACTCATACGTCCTTTCACTTACCATGATCCTGTTCTCCGAGATTGGAGACAAGACTTTCCTAATCGCAGCACTGATGGCCATGAAGCACGATAGACTGCTCGTTTTCTCTGCCGCTCTCTCTGCCCTGATAACCATGACGATTCTCTCCGCAGTCCTAGGCCATGCAGTTCCCACACTGATACCCAAACGATTCACGAATTTCCTCGCATCTGGACTATTCCTCATATTTGGTGCACGGCTCATGAGGGAAGGTCTCGCGATGGACAAAAATGAAGGCGTGGGGGCGGAAATGCAAGAAGTTGAGCAGGAACTTGCGGAGCAAGAAGTCCTCGCAAGACAGCAGGGACGGAGACGATCGTCGGCATCACCTTATGAGTTGGAAATGGGTTTGGGTCTTCGACGCGGGCACTCAGGCAAACCAAGGTCTGGCACTCGTCTACCATCACCTCCACGCAGTCCCTCATCATCGCCTGATCGGTCATTGTCTCCACCTCCTCGGTCGACCGTGAAGGGTGCGCTGGTGGGTATCAACAATCTCCTGTCGCTGCTTCTGAGTCCAGCATGGGTGCAGACGTTTGTGATGACGTTCTTGGGTGAATGGGGCGATCGTAGTCAGATTGCTACTATTGCTATGGCTGCAGGACAGGATTACTGGTGGGTTACTGGCGGTGCGATTAATGGGCATGCTATTTGTACCGGAGTTGCGGTCATTGGCGGTAGAGCAATCGCAGGAAAGGTTAGCATGAGAGTTGGTACATACCCCTACATCCATTGTATTGGATCTCACTAACAAATTACAGTAACACTAGGGGGAGCAGGAGCATTCTTGGTATTTGGAGTCATCTACTTGGTTGAGGCAGTGTGGTATGCTTGAGAAAGGACGATAGTATTGTAACAATAGCATGAAAAAAACGAACGATGGCCTCCAGGAGTTGGACTTCAAAAAATGTACTATGAAATCTTAATGGTTGGAGTCTCCAGGAACGACTTAGTCGGGAAATAGATGATAGTACTAGAATCTGATTCCTACCAGACCAGTCCAACCATCCAACCTTCTTGTTACCACAAGAACTCTTAAATCCGGCATACACGAGCCCCAGTCCTTCATCTTACTATCAAGGAATGGGCCTGCCGGAGATGTGATATGACTTGTGCAAGAGGTGACATGCAGAAAGGAGTTGGAAAAGACGCTCGGACATGCGAGGAGCTGACCTAGCACACGATCCTACCCGCTTCTGAACATCACGATTTCCTCGTCTGCCCCGCTTTTGAATTGCTGCTCCCAAGTCCAAATTGTTTTGTGTGTGTATCTGGCTGCGAGACAGTGCTTCGGATTGGATTTCTGACTTGCTGTGTTACTCGAACTTGAGCTACCCCGCCTACTTGCATCGGAGGATTTATATACGATCCTGATCTCCAGGTCACTACCTACCTTCCACCCCCTTCTCAAACCCTCCTCTCACTCCCAATATCCAGTCCTAAGCCCCCGAAAAGCAAGCAAAAATGGCACTCTGGACCTCTTCCCAACCAACCTCCCCTACGACAGCACAACCGCCCACGCCGAGCTTCAAAATCAAATACCAGGGCAGACGGGTAGCGCAGATTGTGAAGCTCAAGAAGGAGTGTGTGGAGGAGTACAGGGCATGCCATGCGAAGGTATGGCCCGAGGTGCTGAAACAGATCAAAGAGAGCAATATTGAGGACTGTACGTTCTTCCTGAGCGTAGCGAGTGCTACCTTCTCCCCCAATCCCCAATACCAATACCAATCTCAATCTCAATCCGCTGTTCGTACAAGAAGGTGGATGGCCGTGAGAACAAGAGCTAATGAATACCAACAGACTCAATCTTCCACGACCCCGAAACGGGGATCCTGTTTGCGAGTTTCAAGTATGTAGGCTATAACTGGGACGGCGACATGGAGCGGATGCGCGAGAACACAAAGGTGCAGGAGTGGTGGCGCATGACGGATGGATTCCAGGAGAGCTTTGTGCCTGGGGCGAAGGGGAGCTATGATAGTCCGCCCGATTGGTGGAGGGGGGTTGAGGAGGTGTTTTATTGTCCGTGAGAAGAAGATGGGAAAGGGGGGTGGTGAGGATATAAGGGAGGGAATAGGATCTATAATGATATGATGTGGATGAATGAATGGTATATTGTGACACTGCACAATGGCCTGGTGGAAGAATTTGAAGCTTGTGCTTTGTAAAGTAGTAGTCATTTCTGGAAGTGCCCGTCCTCGGGAGCACTCTGCTCTAGTTGTGAGAGGACTAGAAAGATTTGTTAAAAAAAAACGAAGAAAAAAAAAGCGAAGGCAGTGAATCATCTCAGGACTGTCCGTCCGCAAGAGTTTGTTCTTAAGAATCCTAGATTTCTTGTGGCTGATATCTTCTTCTGGAACGCATGGCTCAACAGCTTTGTCTGCTTTGCTGAACTTGTCTTGCGAGTGTCTTCTCTTGGGAACAATGGCTGAATAGTTGGACCGATTCAGCAGAGCACCAAGTCGGCTGCCGCATCTCTTCCTGAGATCCTGAGCATTTGTAACGCGTATCTCAACCCAATTCACTTTTTCAACCCTCCAAACAAGCCTCCAAACACACTCTTCCCCTCCCCAAACCATCCCCCCCCTCCTCCCTCACCACGTCTACTCGCCTCCCTCCTAATCCACGCCTCCAACCATTCGCTCTGCGCCATCCTCTTCACCCCGCCCTCCCTAGTCTCCAACTGTGCCTCACCTCGATCAAAAGCCAACAGTGTCGGCATGCTGGTAATCATGTAGGTCATCGCCAGCCCGCTGTCCATGATATCCTGGCTGTCATACTCAATCTCGCAGAAGGAGACGCCACCTTCGGCCTCGCCGACACCGGATTGGATGAGCGAGGTTATCAGAGGGAGAACGGTCGCGCAGGAGCGGCAGTAGGAGGTGGTCCAGAGGGTTAGGAGAGGCGTTTGCGAGGCGGTGGAGAGGAGGAGGTAGGATTGGAAGTCGTCAGGGCAGCGGACGCTGGAGTTCGTTAGATTCTGCGAGGCTGGACTCGGAGGATAGGAAGGAAGGTAGGAGAAGAGAGAAGGTACGGTGTGTACATTCTGTTGTTAGCTTTGTTGTCTTTGGTGCTTGAAAATCGCCGTACTGTTGAGGGTACTGGTGTGGTAGCTGGAGTTTTTGAGACGATTGAGGCTCGGGCAAGCTTCGTTATGGGTTTAGGTATCATAATTTCCGTGGTAAGAAGTATCAATTGGGTATGGAGGGGTCTTGTTGTGAGTTCAGGTTGGATGCTCTGGCTCTGAGTTTGAGAGATCGATCTCGAGACGTCACTTTGCCAAGCATGAATGGTTGCGTCAACTTGAATATTCTAAATTGTGTTTTGTAGTCAACAACGACCAAAGGACTTGTTGGTACCTACGACAGCCTATATCCATAGCCATAGCACACTTTGACCAAGCACACGCTGGCAGATGGCAACGGCTCAATACAAAGCGAAGCAACATCTGCTGAGCTGACCTTTGTTTGGTATTCACCGCAGGAATCACGGCCGCTTCCAGCTTCATTTGAGCATGCTTAGCCTCCACTGCCAAGAGTGACAAGATGTATGGTAGAATAGCGTTAGCGAGTAGGTGCTGGTTAGTACCTTATCTCCGATGAAGTGAGGTGTCAGTCCATCAGAAGTACAAAGACGCATAAAAGCATTCATTTTCCATTCATTCAGAGCTGCTCTGGGGTATTCCAGCACCGCACCGCACTTTGATACTTATTGGAACAAGGCTACCCTACCTATCTTCCCCCTTCTCGTACTCCGGCGTCAGCTTCCTTGGCAATCTTACACGATGTGGACAACACCATGGATTTATTAGTGGGACCATATCCATATCGTAACAGGTGACCAGATTTCATACGTTCAGCAATCTTGTTACTTGCACTGCATTCAAAGATCGACGTGGTGTCTTCCCCTCAGCACAGCATAGTCGCTTTGTCTTTGTCGACCACTTCACCGTTGCCCTTGCCTTTCCTCGTAGTCAAAGCTTTCCCCCTTACCCCACGAATCAATACCTAATAATTCACCGTCTGTTTCATCAGGCAAGAGCTACCTATATGCTACAATAGTCGTGCATGACGTCTAGATCACGCGCTCATGCCTCACATTCACCATCTCATTTGACCTACCTACACCACTTCACACAATCCTTTTACTCAGCCTCCACTCTACCTAATAATCTGATACAAATACTCAACACTACCTTAACACAACCTACCTACCTACCTACCTTGTATCTCTACCAGATTGCTAGCTTACAAAATCACAACAGCCGGTTGCGGAAATCCTCACCTATGATCTGTACTTAACAGAGTGTCCAAGCCCTGTTATGAACCAAACTACGAACGATGGAGGTGGCGAGAAAGGGGCATCAATTCCAAAGTTCATGCGATCTTTCTTTAGATTTGGAGATGCAACTGATGATGGAATGATCAACAAGAGCCCTGACAAGGCAGACAACGATGAGGATCTAGGACGGCCAGCGAAATGGTCTATGGGAGTCTTGAATGATCGTCAGACTCACGACGTGCCTGGTAGAGCATAGCAACATCCTAGAACCATTCAATACAGGCTAACGCCGATGCAGGCTCGGTGATATTGCTCACAGACAAGAATGAATCTTCTGGTCCATGGAGCTCCCGCCCATCAACAGCCGCTGGTGCAGAATCTACAGACACTGTCAAGCCCCGTCGCATGTCCCGTCAATCCAAAGCCCAAGAAGGCAAGAAGCTGACAGACGATGGCAAAATCATTCTCGAGCCACAGCCAGATGACTCCAACAACGATCCACTAAATTGGCCTGGTTGGAAGAGAGATGTTGCACTTCTTTCTCTGGGTCTGTATTGCTTGGTTGGTGGTGGTGGCACTTCCATTCTTGCAGCAGGCTTCACAGATGTCGCCAAGACTTATGATACCACCACGAGCCGAGTCGCTCTCACGACCGGACTGTATATGATGGGCTTGGGCATCGGCTCAGTCCTCGCATCTCCTACGGCTATTCTCTATGGGAAGCGTCCAGTCTATCTAGGCGGAGCACTCATGTTCATTCTCACCTCGATTTGGTGCGCTGCATCGCCAAGCTATAACTCTCTACTTTTGGTACGTACTATGAAGGTTTCTGGTGTCATACTTCTTTCAGCCATGTAGTCACACAGCGTTTGATATTTTCTCTAACAGATTGTTAGGCAAGAATCTTGCAAGGAATATCGTTAAGTAAGCAAAGCCTATTCTCTCCTGCAATATGTCTTCAGGTTCATCCTTAGTTGTTACAAACCCTGGATGCTAAAGGCATCATAGGTCCTATAGAATGCCTACCATCCGCAACCATTGCTGAGATTTTCTACCTGCATGAGCGGGCCTTCAGAATAAGCATATATACGCTACTCTTATTGGGAGGCAAGAACTTGGTTCCCCTGGTCAGTGCTGTCATCATTCAGTCACTTAAATGGCGTTGGGTGTTCTGGTAGCTTAAATTCCGTTGATTCAGAAGTACCGTTGCTGACGAGAATTAGGATCTGTGCAATTGTCGGCGGTGTATGCTGGAGTCTCCTCTTCTTGTTTGTCCCGGAGACCTTCTGGGAGCGTGAAGTCCGGTTACACAGCGCACACCACTCCCAGCGTAACTCAGCCGTCTCTGGCTTTGCAATGTTCCGGAGATCGGTTTCCTCGCTGCCAAGCAAACAGGTCCCAACTCAGATGGACGGTGCTCCCGACGGACATACAATTGAGGAAACATCTCCGGCGACCACATCAATGCCCCCACGACATATTGGCTTTGCTTCGACAAGCCTTGACCCCAATGAACGTCGCACAGATCTTCCTTCGCCATATACTCGAGGAGCATTGCCAGATCACGAAGGGATTAATGAGCTTCCACATGATACTGCCGCTGGTTCTTCAAAGCCAAAACCAATACACTTACGCCTACACAGACTCCAAGACCAAGTCTCTCCTTCAGGTGCTGGTCCACCAACACCGCAGCTTCACAACCTCAATTCTCCCTTCTATGGTGATATTGAGAAGAATGATGTTGACAAACAGGATACCGACTACTTTAACGGACATACAAGTATCGATGACAACATAGAAAGTCAACGATCTGCGGCTGCTACTCCTGGGGATAACAGTACAATCCAAGCTCCCCCTCCGGCCAAGACCTTACAGTCACGTCGAAATTACACCGCCCATCTTCAAAGACGATCGACGCTCACGTTCTTGCAGACGATGAAGCCTTACAATGGGCGACTGCACCGTGACAACTGGCTGAAGGTGGCAATGCGCCCGTTCATACTATTTACCTACCCGGCAGTACTTTGGTCGAGTATGGTATATGCTTGTTCGGTGGGGTGGTTGATCGTTCTTTCAGAGTCAGTTGCAATCGTGTACCGTGAGCCAACCACATACAACTTTTCGGCCTTATCCACCGGTCTCGTCTATATTTCTCCCTTCATCGGTGGTATACTTGGAACCGCTGTTGCAGCAAAGGTCAGCGACTTCATTGTTCAAGAACTAGCAAAGCGCAATGGAGGTCTGTATGAACCCGAGTTCCGCCTCATCATGGCGATACCTTCAACACTTGCGACGGTACTTGGTTTGATTGGATTCGGCTGGTCTGCACAGCATGATGACCCTTGGATCGCACCAACAGGTAAGCAGTTCTTATAGCATGCTCACGAAATTGAGACGCCGAGGCTGACCCGTGGCTACAGTGTTCTTCGGTGTCATCTCGTTCGGTTGCTCCCTGGGTTCCACTACAGCAATCACGTTCTGTATAGACAGCTACAAGCAATTCGCTGGCGAAGCTCTTGTCACGCTGAACTTCAGCAAAAACCTCTTTCATGGACTGGTATTTAGTTTGTTCTTCCCATCCTGGCTGGAGAAGAGCGGGTCGAAATCAGTCTTTATATGGCTAGGTGTCATACAAGTTGTTCTGATGACGTCCACGGTGCCAATGTACATGTTTGGCAAAAGAGCTCGTATGTGGACTGTCAGGAAGAAGTTCATTGACGAAGGCTGATTGATCTTTGGTTCTGGCGTCAAAAGAGGGGCTGGGAGCATACTGGATCATGGGACAGAATGGGCATCGCTTTAGACACAATTCGATCATCCTAACAAAACGTTTCAATACGGTGCCTATGCTTGTGATGGTCTTGCTACCCTTATTTTGGCATGTGAGTTATTACTTCATTTATAATTACTTCTCCAAAACTAAGTGAGAGTTGTCCATAGTGACTAGTGAAACGATAAAAGGGGCATCTCGTGTCAAGGGTTACACCCGTGGAGTAGTCTTGGAGTGCTCCAGCAACGTATGTGGTTATAGAGCTGCAGGAATGGCCACGTGACAGCAACTTCTAGAACCTGCACATTATGTATATAGATCAGCAAGGACATAGGCATTAGGCGGTCATCGAATCTTCTTGTACTTAGATAGCCTATGTAGTTTCACCCACGTGTTGTTGACTACAAGCCCTGACATCTCGTTCTCTTCCGCGATGTTGAGTTTTACAACAGCTATAGTCACGACCAATATATTATCGGTTGAAAGCCGCCCTATCCCATTCTTGCCCCAAATTGTGGAAGGTTGTTTCTTCCCGCCTGACAGGACAGGTCAGTTTATAGTAATGGTGATTCGGTCGATTTGACTCCGATTTGACTCCGAGTTCTATTTACTTTATGTGAGTTAAAGGTAAGCTTGATATCCAGAAACGAACAACCACCTTGTGATATCTATCATATTACCACCAATCACGTTTTTTCTGTCGAATGGTATCGTGCCGTAGTTGCTTGACATTGTGGTTTGGTGATTGAAAGTGGTTTTTAAGAGGGTTTCGTGCGATGAGCGACAGGTATTTTTACGCCATAAACCGTGTTTATCTTTTTGAAAGAACTATTTGAAGTTAAGTATATTGAGAGAAATGCTAACACCTTTAGATTGTCGTGAACCTAAATACAAACTGGTTCTAGGTGCCATAGAGAATGGACTCCCCACCGCCCACACCCAAAACGGCCAGCCACCTCGTCAGGTTCTCGCGGCCCTTCAACTCGCGGCAGTCCCAGCAGATGCGCTCCTGCATTTCTTGTCCGACACGCGGTATAAGCTCTTCGTTAATGGGGTCAGAGTAGCCATGGGCCCAAGTAGGGGCAGAGCTTATTTGTGCTTTTTATAGCCTGGATGATGTGCAGTGCCTGCGGGAGAGAAGAAATGGGGTGGTATTTTTGGTGGTGTGGTGGAGGATGGCGGGGAGGGTGCGATGCCTTTTGAGCATATGGCGGTGCCGGGGCTGACTGTTGTAGGAGGTGTTAGGGACGAGGAACTGAGTACCGGGGAAAACGCGTGGACGGCACAGCTTGATTAATGCGTGACGTTTCTGGCTGGGTTTGTCGATGATTCGTTTCTGTATGTCAACTTGCTGCTGCTGCATGTTTTATATGAAGGGATCGATGATGAGAGTAGATCGACGAGCGCATTAAACCGACAACGCCAGCACCGGTGGTGATCTCAAAGTTATATGATATGAGGACCTTGAACGAAAACTTGCTGTCCTGGAATTTAAGACATAGACCGATCCCGGTGCCGGAGGAGAGTCATGTCCCAGTGAGCATCTTCAAGGCGTGCACGAGTGCCATCTCAGCCGAGACGTGAAGCGCGAGTCTTAGAAGCAAGTAAGTAGTGAAGACGGCGAGCGGCTCGTCATCGCACACGCTCGAGCTGCACGCGGGCGTGCACTCGGCCGCGTTCCTGCGCTGGACATTCCGAGCAGCGAAAACGAAGCATATTAATCTCAAAACCACGTATTCCAAAGGCTACGAGCTCGAACCGAGCGACTATCCGTTTTCCCGCTCGAAAGCCAATCATTTAGACTTAGCAAATTGGTATTTGCTTGGGCCGTTTGATGATGTTGTGCTGCAAATCGAAGAGGGTCGCTATTTGGTATATAAGGCGTTTTGGTTCCATACGTATAGGATACCAAGGCTGGAGGTGAAGATTGTTGGTGCACAGTTCAAGTCGGTGTGGTATGTCAGATGTGCCAATTGGGACGGTGAGGAATTGTATTTTGATAATTATGTTGGCTGTCCGTTTTATGAGCAGCTGTATTAAGTGCTTTCCTTCATGCATACAAGGACGGATATTGACTTGAAACAGATATTCCACCCACAGTCGCCAAGTCGGTATATATCACTATCTACTCTCCGGGGACGACAAACTCATGCGTCAAACGCTAACAGTCTTTGCTGCCTCTGTCACAGTGGAAGTGCTCACGCGGTCTTGCCTCCCGTCACATTTGGCGCAGATCATCGCTGGCTTTCTGCTCTACTGGAACATGTAAGTCTGTGATCACCGGCCTCTATTTGGGAGAAACGAAAATCTCACGTTAGTTCCTGCTGAGGATTGATGGTGTGCTTGATTTGTTGGATGCACATACGAGAAGGATATTGTGAGCGGCTTTACTGATGATATGTGACAGTAAGTGGATTGGTTTACTACTAGAGGGCAACAGAGGAGCATCCAGATAAAGGCGTGCCCATGTCTGGGAGAAAATCAAATTTATACACTTATCTCAGCTTGCTGTATGTGTACGCTCTTTCTCAGATCTAAAGTTTTCTACCTATAAAGTTGTCACGACCCCACAATCACGTTACCAAGAGTTAGTGATCTGTTATGTTAGCCTTGGGAGAACACTCGGTACATACTACTGGACGGATTCATGC
>MU254173.1:0-24528 GCA_019669825.1 Calycina marina
TCTAGAGGATTCTACGACACTCCTTCTCGTCTATATAAGAAGAAAGAGTTCGCGCCTGTACTTGCTCCTCATGTACTTCTTATCTTCATAGTTTAATACTGAAACCTTACCTTTGAGTCATCGAGGTTTGGCCTCTCACAAGCGAGCTCTCTTCGCAAAGCGGTCACTACATGCATGCTCTCTTCTGCGCTATATGGTATAGAAGCATGGTGTGCGGGACGCTCTAAGCTCTCCCGGCATAAAAAGAATGGTGCTTCTACTAAAGCTAGTACCAAGCCTGTTGGTCACGTTAAAGCTATACAGAGTGTCACCACTCTAGCGGCTCGTGGGGTCCTGCCTTTATGGAGGACCTCCCCGCTGGCGACCTTAATGGGAGACTCAGGTCTACCCTCAGCAGAACTAGCGTTAGAAGAAGCAAAAGCCCGGTTTGCTCTTCAACTTCGGACAGTAAATGAGCATCATCCTTTGGCGCAACGCATTAAATTCCCTATAACTCAAAGGGGGAGGGGTGCAGGCCAAAGCAAGCCAGTTACCAAGATCCATCGCCTAGGGAGCCTCTTACCTCCTATCCCTAGACCAAAGCTACGGATGCCACATTTTTCTCAAGATTGCAGGACAAACCCCACAGAGAGAACTGCAAAGGACCTGGCTGCACAGCAGTTCAAAGAACGGTGGAACACTCCCCCCCCCCCAGAAGATGTGGCAGTTTTCTCTGATGGACCAGAGCAATATTAAAATGGCCAGCGCGGAGTGGGATATGGCTTTGCCATCTACCAGAGTGCTCAAAAGATCTTCGATGGCTTGGGAACCATTTGCAGTGTCTCACATGTCTTTGACGCAGAAGCAATTGGCGCTTGGAAGGGACTCCAAAAGATTCTCGGAGAACCTATACTTAGGAATCGACGAATATGGATGTGCATTGATAGCACCTCAGTTATCTGATGCATGAGAGTCAACGCCTCGGAGTCATCACAGTGGGCCTTTCACGAACGTCAAGATGCTATGCATACTTGGGACATAAGGATTAAGTGGTCCCCAGGACATATGGGCATAGAGGGCAGCGAAGAAGCAGATATGTTAGCAAACATCGCAGCGGATCCACTGTCTCCTAAGTGGACTGAGGATCGTTTAGCACTACAGTCCACTGTTTCTGGGGTACGAAATCTAGCTAGAAGTATTACAAAGACAGCTACGGCGGACGGAGTGGTGGACGACCGTCGAGCCTAAGCTATCTGGCAGATATAGAAAATGGTCCCTGACTTATAAGGTGAAATCACTGAAGGAACTAGATCTCCCCCGCTCAATCCTCCACCGACTTCTTGCAATACGACAAAGGATATAGGGACTTTGACTGGTACCATACGAAGTTCAAGTACGACGACAAGGTGCTAGACTGCAGCTGTGGCATGAAGAAGACACCAGATCGTTTGGTCGATTGCCGCACGACCTTCCGACACCTAAAGAACTGGCCCTTCAAACCCAAAAGGCCCCCTCGCAACCAGTAAGAAGGCTGAGAAAATCTGAGCCGCTTACAGGCCTCCGCAAAGGAGTTCGAAAAGTTCCTACAAATCACCGGGTTCTACGGAGGGATCTGCATCTAATGTCAAGAACCTTTTTTTTCTTTCCCTCTTTTACTTTCTTTACTGTCTTGTTTTTGGAAAGCTGTGTTCTTCGTACTTTGATTTCTCTGGACGTGTTGCTTTTGTTTAAAAAGCTTGTATCTAGTCTTTTAGGCTGTTGAACTAGTCCTATTTGGACGTTGCAAAATATTATAATTTGGACCTCCATTTATACAAATTATTCAGGAGTCAGTCTCCTTTTTGAACTCATCTGTGGCCACCCTATATGGAGGGGGTGATTTTCTAAGCACAGTCACCTACTAGGCCCTCCAGGCCTAACTTCCGACCTGTTTTCTGGCGTATTAATATGTATAAAGCGCTAGCTTAGCACGTCCTCATACCCTTCGGGAGGTTTTCATAGGACGAAAATAAATATCATCATCATCATCATCGAACATATTCAACCCTTACCCTTCTCTCAGCCTTTCATGCATGCCATTTCAGATGACGCTGGAGATGTGAATTGTGTATAGTTCTCATATATACAAATAGAGACGTTTTTGTGTAGCTATGTATCGTACTGCCTGTGTAAGAAGAACTCCAAACCCGCGCGATCATGATAAACGCGCACCTCCAGATGTATCTAACACTCCGTGTTAGTGTGATACCGAGGCTTGACATAGCAACACTTCAGTGAAGTATGGACTGGATCAAACATCAAGTTGTCTATCTCTCAGGAACTCGAATAGTGTGAAACAATTGTTACACACATTCGCTACCTTCTTCTCTGGGTAATTCATGAAGTCTCTTCTGCCTACAGCGTCTAATATTATACAGACTTGCTGGTTATTTCATTGAAGCGATGGTTGCGAAAGGAGGGAATCTCCAAGAACTACCTTGGTATTCTCGCTTTATAGCAATCAAAACAATCTGGAAAGCAACACAAGAAGATACAGGACAATCTGCTATAATTATTCAGATAGGAATTTTAGCTGGATAACTCTAGACATATTGAAAGGGAGTACTAATGAAGCTGAGCTATGTTGGAGAACATTGACTGGAAGTATCTTTTATAACTTTTATGCCAAATGTCATTTAACCAGCACACCACCCAGCTTTTTGCATCGCAACTTCACTTCGACCGACGGGAAAATGCTACAAACCCGATATGCTTGAAAATTGGGATGGGTAGCTTGGTAGAAGGCTTTATCGGTGGAAGTAGCTCAACGCAAGGATGATATGTTTCAAAGTAGGTCTATTCAGCTTTAATAAAAATTCACTTTGATTGCTGAGAAACAGCAAGAGGTATATATAGTCCCGTATTGGTCTGGGAAGCTTGGAAAAGAACCGATGTAAAGGATCAGGCTCTTGGGAGCTCGAGACTGTGCCTCGGCTATTGGGAAAGGGGCTCTCAGGCGAGTCAGGAGGGTTAGGAATGAGTTCTCGTGCCAAGGCTCGAGGAGGTTGCCTTGGCTATTCGGAAAGGGGTTCGTAGGTAAAGCAGATGTTAGATCAGATGGCACTATATATATATGAAGGTCCCGATCCTCTCGAGCTCGGTATCGAGTTTAATAACAGTTATTCTACGACTGCACTCTGAGTTATTCGAGTGATTCAGCCCGTCACAACCGGGTTGAGCGAAGCGTCTCAATGCGAGGGTAGCTAGCTATAATGTGGTATCGATCTGAGAAGGTTGGGAACAGATTAACTTGCTAGAAAAATCTCAACCTGAATGTGACCTCCGTGCTATATCTGTCTGAGAGGTTTGAAGAAAGACCAGCTTCATAGAAGTTTCTCAACCAGAGGCAGTTGTTTTCCAACGAAACCCTATCTGGCTTCAGTGGAGTTATTATTATTGTTATTTTTGTTCCATTTGCGTGCGGTATCAGCCTGAGGCTATATAGCACGGTCAGAGAGCTCTCTCCCTCTAACAATTCTAAGTTCTATCTTACACCGAGACAGTATTACATATTTGGAGTTGGACAAGTGCCTCCTGATCGATTAAGAGGGTCTAGCTCTAGTTTGTACAAAAGAAAAAACGCTTTTTATGTCAGTCCTCTTAGCTCTCTTCTCCTTCACTTTCCTCGTTTCTTTTCAAATGCCGTTCTCTAGTAGAGATCTGTGTTTCTTGTATGAAAGCGAGTGTAGCCTCGATTCCTACCTTGGTGTGGAGTAGCATTTGAAGGGTAGCATCTCCTTCTAATCTGTCTTTAAGGTGTCTTCTGGCGTGGCTATACTCCGTGCACGTGAGGAGTAGATGTTCTGTGGACTCGCTACTTCCACATCTACACTTGTCATTTGAATCTATGAAAGTATGACTTTAAGTAACCGGGGCGGAGTTTGAGTTGAAAAAAGGCGCTGGCTGTCTTTGTGGGAGTGCCTGCGGGGGTGCAGTCTACTTTGGATGCGCCATGGGAAGTGTTTTTTGTATGAAAATCGTTTCTAGTTAGTTCGCCCTTTGGCTCGTCTGAGCAAAGCGTACCACTCCATGGTTCTGAGTTCGTTGACTTTGAGGCCGAACATAGGGCTTCAATGGAGTCTCGTGCACTGAAGATGCGTGATGTTCCAAGATGAAAGCGTATTAACGTGGGGCTGTGCAGCTATAAGAAAACATCGCTCGCTGGGTACGCATTTTAGGAAGGCATAAGTGCTTTGCAGGTAGATAGTTTCTCTACGTAGGTTTACTCTGCTGGAGAGAAACGTCGCTCGCCGGGGTACGGAGTGCAGTTATAGTAAAAGTGTGTCGAAGTAAAACAGTCTACAATGTTCTAGATTTTGGTTAGTATTTGGGCTGGGAACACTCAACTGATCTTCTCGCTGGAACCAATTTCGGGTTGATATAGGAGTGGCAGGTACCAATCGAGCAGGAAGGCCAATAAGTAAGTAATCCAGTGATCAGTTCAGATATATTTCGAACAGATTGACTGATCTATTTACTCCAACTGAGTGACTCGACTGATCAGCTTATCAGTTACTGATAAGTTGGTACCCAAATTGATTCATCTACTACTTCTCCCCTAAGTCCAATAAGACGCCGTTATTATATGTTCCCCACGTTCAGCGGACAAAAGAGTCATTTCGTGGGCCATTCGCTCTTTACCCTTCGCTAACGCGGTAAGTGTCTGGAAAAATGGAGTTGGCAAGCTTGGTGACTGTGACGAGCGTCACTAAGAGCTAAAGCTGCAAAGAAACGTGTATTTAGTATTATAGAATAACAAACTAAAGGGAAAAGAAGAGAAAGAGAAGATCCGCCCCTATCTACAAATCTCTACTGTACTGCACTAGTCCTAAATCAGCTGTACCCCTGCAGCCTCTACCTTAAACACGTGTCATAGTGACTATGTTCGTCACATTACTCTCCCTTCAATTTGATTTCGCACAAGAGTCGTTTGCGAAAGATCTTCTGTTGGGTTAGAAGGGGTCTGGGAGACTCAAGGGAGAGAGTTGGCAGTGGAAATTCTGGAGGGAGTTGGAGTCCGTAACTTCACATCAATCTTTTGAAATCACAGCCTTCGGGTCGAAAGGCACTAAGCCAGCTACAGCCTGAGCGTTTTGAGTTGTCATTGATTATTTTGTATGTTGCTACAAAGGCCAGAAAGAATTCCACCTTTGTGATGCGGTTGATATTGATCTTAATAAACGTCTCAATCTGCCGACCGTACGCCGCTTCCATAAACCAAAGCAATCGACATCAAGTGGCTGGGCTTGATGGGATGAGTGGGCATGCAGTCCAAGAGTCGTAATGTGTGTACCTTACAGTACTCTTGAAACTTGGCCAATTCATGACTCTCATGCCCATCTAACACTAGCAACTGATATGGACTCTTTGCAGGAGTAGCAGTGTGTTTATCAAAGTGCTTCAGCCATTCTAGAAACTTTTGAACCTATTGTTAATTGTTACCTTTTATTTCTGTACCCAAGATATCGCAAACCCCTCCCCAAGATACCAAAACTACAACCTCTTTACAACGCCAGGGCATTTCTTTAATCATTTCACGGATCCGTTCTAATGTAATTTGTAACTCTAACCCATTCACACTATATCACAGCTTTAAACTCTGCAACCGTATACCACGTTCTACCACGTTACCGCTGCTTAATTATTACCCAAATAACCTATCTCATTGTTCGTCCACCCATTGCTTGTCGGTTCGATAACCCAGTCAGGTTGGAGGTCGCTGTCGATATACCAGTTGGAGAGGTGGTTCTTGCCCTTAATACCAAAAATGGAGGAGCACTCCAGTTTCACTGTTGATGCAAGCAATAGATGTAGCCCATTCTCGATACCCTAGCTGAGCTGCCTTGCCTCTGCCACGTCAGATTGCACGTGTAAGAACCATTGTAGAATAAATCACGCCCATCATGAACCCAGTTTCGTCGAAGTTGTAGGAATCGCAGTCGAAAATCACATACTTCACCCGCGTATTCGTAATTGATCGAAACCACGCTCCAGTAAGCTCGGGATACTTGCATAACGCCCTTCGGATGTTATAAACGCAATTCGAATGCGTCTTTAACTCTGTTCGTCGCTGTACAAATCGATAAGCCCAGAGCTTGCCAACGCGTTTCCCCCTTGCGATTTGAGGACATAATTCGCCGTATCTTCTACACCAGCCAGCCGTGATGCAAACTCTCTGGATTCCATATCAAGTATATTCCGAACAATCACTTCCTCTTCCAGCTTGGTCAATTTTAGACAGTTGGGTCTGGTTTCGTTACGAGAAGTTTGGCCAGTCATTCTGTCTAAGAGTGTAGATCTAGGCGCTCTATATAGCTTTGCTGCAGTAATAGTATTAATATTCTTGGATGAAGAAATAGCCCCAAGAGCTAGAATGATTCGGGCTTCTTTAGTCTGTTCATCATTGGTGATGTTTGAGAAAACGCGTGTCAAAGTGAATAGGGTGGAATATAGGGGAAATTGCCTACTCGATGATAAACCACGTTAGCCAACCTTTGTGAACAAAATTCTGCCATGTGCTCATAGACCATACTCCAGACACTACCACAAGCATTTGTTTTTACCTTCGTTCTGACGAAGATTCGTGCTTCTGATGCTTCGATGTCAGAGGCCAGATTGCTAAGCATGTGTGTGGGCTTCATAGAAAGTAGAGTCGAGCAGCTTTGGCAGGAGTAAGTCGACCTGGAGGACAAGGACCTGAATAATAAGTTGAAGCTGGTAGAGAAGGAGTGTCGGAATAAATGTGCAGAGCGAGAAGATGAAAGTAATACTGAAGAAGTTGATGCAAAGTATTGATAAAATCGAAGCTATCAGTGACACCGTGGTAGATGAAGAGGAACTGGAGCCTAGTATTCTGTATATAAGCTGGTAGTGCGACTGGCTCCCCGTGTTTTCTCGCTGCGTTTTCGAAGAGCTCCAATGTCTAACTGTGTCAAAGAATTTCCATGCAACACATGCAACGGTTGAAGGCACCTCCAAGACAATGTGGAAGCTAACGGTGTCGGAGAATACGCGCTGGCTAAGGATTCAAGGGAGTATGGGAAGGTATATAACACAAGTGTGTGTATCCGAAAACAGCACAAGTTATCTACATCCGTGATATGCATCTTCCAAGTGGACGAAGGGCATTGCCAAGCCCAGCATGACATCAAAATGGAAGACAAGCTTAGCAACATGTGTAAATGTAGATGCGCTGGGACAGAATTGCAGCTTGCCCGTTTCAACACAAAACGCTGAGTTTCTAAATCTTCTGATTATATCAAGATCTACCATGACGTGAGGATACCCCGAGCACTTCGGAGGCACACCATCACATCATAGGCTAACGCTATGCTACCGCCGCATCGATATGCTGTAAATAATGCCATCGCTATGAAGAGAAAATCAATACGTCGCTAGTCGGGCTCGGACGGAGGAAAAGTGTCGCCAACCATGGAAGGCGATGCGGGTTATTGGCCGCTCGAGTCCCAGCTCGCCCCCGAAGACCACTTGTCCCAAATGTTGGCTTTCTACCTGTTGGGTTTAGCATTTTGAAGTCTCTAGTTCTGTGATAGTGTGTACCCCTCGTTGAATATACACCTTCACATCCACATTATACGCTCTCGCAATAGCCTTGATCTCCAGATGATCACCCCATTCCCTGTTCTTCGCCATACGCGTCAAGTACGTCTCCCAGATATCCTCTTTCTCGGTATCCGTTGGTGGCGGTTCGTCAACAGAAAAAGAGCTCTGTGATGATGCTCGTGATCCTCTGGCCTCTCCACGTCGTAGCTCAGCCATGCCTTTCGCGCGGTAGTCGATGAATGGGGTATATTCGTGTGATTCGGCTCGCATTTGCTTGACGGCGGCTTGACGGACTGCTATATAGTCCTCTTCGCGGTCGAAGATTTGGTCTGACATGGCTCTGAAGAGACAGTTACCTTGGGAGGTTAGCTGATGGCCACCAGGCAGAAAGTCGACACGCAAATAGGATGTTACAGAACTCCGTAGAACACAGTGCACGGATCCACGATGTAACACAAGTTTTGCTACATTGGAAGGTGCTTTAAAACGCCTTGAAGTTCTAGACTTGAGAAAAATGGCATCTGAGATCAGAGGAGGCTTCAAGCGGAAGTCCTCGCAAGCCCAGGACAACTCAAGTGCACCAGTACTGTTTGGCGACATCAATTTTGCAGTGGCAAATACTCTAGTGATGAAATTCCCAAAGAAAAGTGATCTCACCATCGTTCTTGATCCGCTTGATCGTGTAGCCTTCAGCATCCAGCAACGGGAAATCCTCCAGAGCTTTCGAGCTCCTTGTTCTAATAACCCGGATCTTCGCCACAGAATGCTCCATACCCACGATAGCTGCGTTCTTCGTTCTCGCTTTCCTCGTTGGTCGAGGTGGTCTTCCTGAAGCCATGTTGACTGCAGGAAGTGGTATGTCCACCAAACCACCCAAAACGGCCCGCTACAAACGGAAGGCGTCTATTAGATGTTGTGACTCGACAAGGCCTTTTCATGAGACGACAATATGGTCCTTGGAGGTAGATCCGCAAAGGGAAAGCGTTGAGAATGGAGAAGTGAAGAAGTGAAATATCTGTTTGCTTCTACCCCAATCTCACTCTATCAAACATGTGGCCGTGCGTCATCCCTGTTTCCCAAATCTTGGAGCCCCTGACTGACGAGGCTGGAGAGTAGCCTTGCATAAAGTCCGAGGTCACGATGTCCGCTCTCAGCGAATCAAGAGCTCCGGTTCTGAGACTCATGACTATCACATTTGGTGAGATGGAGTGTATATGACTCGCTGTCCCGTCCAACGTTTATCACCGGCTTGCTAGCTGTGACACATACAGAAGTGGGCTATCATTCAGCATGGAGACGAACATTTTATATAACTAACCGACGTGTCGTGAGGAGAAGTACTCAGCAACATCGCAACAGTAAAGTGGTTTCAGGCTATAAGACACGTTGGTACTACTTGTTCAAGAATCGTGATCGTTACAATCTGTGACGCCCAGCTCTATCAAGACAGGAGGTCATAAAGATTTCTGCCTCACATATCCTTAAAGCACAGTGTAGACGAAGGAAGTCTCTCAGAATCTAAAGCTACCAAAGAAAGAGAGAAAGAGGGAGCTGTTGCTTTATACCAAACCTCGGGGACTAGCCCCAGAGGGATGTCTGTGGGGCTTTGGAAATGAAGCTCCGTCACGTGACAAGGACCAGGATGGGTAAGCCTATGCTAAACCGTCACACAATCTGGCCAATCAACTCAAATCCAAACTCTGCCTCCCAACTGAAACCAACAATCGACATCTATAAAAGCACAATCGATTCCTTTCAAGTAAACGGTTCAACACTGTATTCCAAACATCTTGAAGTTTATTCCTGCCTCAAGATGCCGAACATTGTAGTCATTGGGTCAGCTCAATGTCTAGCCATACCGTAACTCATTTTGCTGATATTCTCCAGTGCTGGTGTCTCTGGCCTGACCTCAGCTTTGCTGCTGTCGAAGAATCCAGGCTATAAAATCACCATAATCGCAAAGCACATGCCGGGTGATTTTGACATCGAATACACATCGCCATGGGCTGGAGCAAACTACATGCCGTATGTCAGTTCATCAAAATCAACGCCAGTGATACTAACCACAGGTCAGAGTATCTGATTTGCCAAACTCGAAGTACGAGCGAGACACATGGCCAGAACTCGCAAGACTAGCAAAAGACGTCCCAGAAGCCGGCATCCACTTCCAACGTAAGATAAGCGAGCCCCTTTCTAGTCCCAATCTGAAAAGAGACAGAATGCGTGATATATAACCGCAACAAAGATCCCATTCCCTATAGCGGCCCACTGCCCAGTGAGCTGTTTACCACGTCGCCTTGGTTCAAAGACTTGTTCCCTGACTTCAAGCTTCTCGATAGGTCGGAGCTGCCACCTGGAGTCGACTCTGGGACTTCCTTCACATCTGTCTGCCTTAACCTGGCTATCTATCTTCCTTGGTTGGCTGGCCAGTGTCTCACTAATGGCGTCATCATCAAACGTGCTGTGCTAAAGCATATATCCGAGGCTTCGTCACTGCATCATTCAAGGAAGAAAGCTGATTTGATTGTCAACTGCTCGGGTCTACTAGCAAGCAAGCTAGGAGGCGTAATGGACACAGACGTTGTTCCAGTCAGAGGTATCACGATCCTGGTACGAAATGAGGCTGGTGCTAGTAAGTCAACGTCCGATGGCTCAAAACAACTCACACTAATAATTACCCCCAGTGTACTGCTCGTCAGGCACCGAAGCAGGTCCCGACCAAAGCATGTACATAATGACTCGCGCAGCAGGCGGTGGTACTATCCTCGGTGGTACCTATCAGAAAGGAAATTGGACGCCAACAGTCTCCGATGAAGAAGCGACTGCCATCATGCAGCGCGCAGTCAAGCTATGTCCCCAACTCACAAATGGAAAGGGCATTGAGGCACTAAGTGTCATACATAAGCGAGTCGGACTGCGACCATTGCGACAGGAAGGATTGAGGCTAGTAAAGGAGCGTATTGGCGAGAACTGGGTCGTCCATAATTACGGCCATGCTGGCTGGGGCTATCAGGCTAGTTATGGGTGTTCGCAGAGGGTGAAGGAGATTGTTGATAGTATATCAACTAGCCAAGCTAAGTTGTAAGAGCTCAAGCGCCAATTGTATCAGCCTGTTGGCCACCCCATTTCGCTTCCAACCGCTTAACCTTCTTGAGATTCTTTTTATAACGCGCATTTCGTGGCCGTAGCTTCAAAGCTGGTGCATTACCCACGAACAATCCCTTGATCTCGCCGCCTTTGGGGATGTCACGGGGCGAATGCAAAGTAGTCAGTGCAAATGCTCGTTTGTATTACAAGAATTAACTGAGGAAGAAAGGATTTTCGAAAGGGTGGCTCAAAAGGCTCGTTGTACAAGACACGTACGCAGGCGCTTGGTGTCAAACATCATCATCGGGTGCAACCAGCTTCAGCGAGCAATTGGTTCTAAGGTCTATTTAGTCTAAAGGTGTAACGACACAAGCAGCTAGCAATCTCTATGTCACGGATGCAAGCATGGTAACAAATGAAGAGAGTAAAAATCAATATATTAGCGTACTTATAGCTCTGGTACGAATGATACAAAGGTATGAAGAAAGGAAAGGAATAGAAACCACGACCCAAAGCTCATCTCCTTCCAGCCCTTGAATTTATGCGCCGAATATTGCATAGCTCCACTAGTTCCTGCCTGAGTCACCCATGAACGTAACTTGCCAATACCGAAGAACGTACGTATTGCCACAAAAGGAAGCAGAGAAGGTTGTGCCTGAATGAGATATGGCTCCTAGTGTGAGAGTCTCAGCGTGCAGGAAGTCACGCACAATTCAAGTGGTATCTAGCTTCTCCTCTAACTGTCACTCAGTTGGACCACCATGAACCGCCATGAACGATGTCACTTGGACTCACTCCATTGAAACACCCACGATTAAGAGAAAGAGAAGTACAGATTATCATATAGTAACCAGTTGTAATCGTGGTGTGGAAGGAGAACTACGGAGACGCTCGCATATACAAAGGGTACCTAGCTTTGGAGTTGCAACCTATTCTGCCAGCTCATCTTCGATCACACTCTCGGCAACTCCAGGGAGCATATTTATGTTGATGAACTTCAACCCAGCTTGCTCAAAAATTGCCTTCCAATCAGACCCAGTGCGCTCCTCCACGGAGAAATACGCAAGCATTATGTCCATCGAGGTAGCAGCAATTGCTGAATGCTCCTCTGACAGCACAGACAACCTCATTGAGCAGAACTCTACTGTACCCAGGCTTCAGCTCTGGCTTCAAATTCTCCAGGGCTCTCATGCCATTATCACTAACCCAGTCGTGCAGGATGGAATGTCGGGAGTACGTACGCGCTGCCTTGATGGGTTGCAGCGTGGAGGGGTCATGAGCTTCTACTTTAAACCCCACCTTGTCGACAGCTGAGCTGCTGATAACTGCCTTGCGATCTTGGAGAATGATCTCTCCTGGTTGAGATGGGTGTTGAGCTCAGAATTGGGCGATATCATGACCCTTGCCACCACCGACGTCGACAAGAAGCATGCTTACTAGCACTTTTATCGAAGAATTAAACCAGAGGATCAGCAACTAGATAGAGTCCGGGGTCGTACCAGTTTAATTTACCAGCATGATACGCCGTCATGAACGAACCGAAACGCTGGAGATGAGATGGGATTGCGACTAGCCAGTCGAATAAGGGCAATTGAGTCGGATGGACATGGTTGAAGACTCCTCCAGTCAACGAAGTTGGTTGCTTGTACCTGTGTTCCTCAAGCACCTCGAAAGGGCATTGAAGCTGGGTCGCGAAACATCAGAATGAGATATTATGCTGATATCCTCATCTAAGCCATTACTCAAAGTGGTGGCGTGGAAGGCTCTTTCATGAAAGGTGACCAGGTTCATTGGAAATAAGTGTCTTGATAGTCCGAGGAGGAAAGCAACAACGCTGGTCTTCTTAGATAAGACCTGACAAGTAACCCCATCAGTACATACATCTCCCAAGTGCTGGAACAGCTGTACATCAACATCGAGCCGAACTTGGGCAGAGAGCGCCGGCTAACTATGATCAACACATCTTGAGTTTTGCCATCAAGCAGAACGTTACTTCTGCCCAGAAGCTTCTCTGCAGAAACTCGCTAGGAATTTCCAACAATGCAATCGCTGCCCGGCTGAGGTTCATTGATGACTCCCAAGCGCCTGATTCATTCTTCTCGTATGCTTTGCCTGCCGCAGCAATACGTTCAACGATTGCAAACATGAGAGGAGCTGCTATTTTGACGTATATACGACAAACGTTGGGATGCAACGGAACTTTGTTAGATACGTCGATAACATGTATAGAGGGTGCCAATGATGGCCCACTTACCTACATGTGCTTCATTACTCCTTGCTCCTAGTTTGGGACCTGCAGGAGTCAATTGTCAGAAAGGCTATCCTCATGAACAGCAGTAGATACCAGTACTTATGTTAGTAGTGATTCCACATCGTGGCATCAGCCACTTCGACAACATATTTATTATTGGC
Organism: Calycina marina; assembly: GCA_019669825.1. NCBI lineage: Eukaryota > Fungi > Ascomycota > Leotiomycetes > Helotiales > Pezizellaceae > Calycina > Calycina marina. The sequence goes on from MU254173.1 coordinate 13,081, forward strand.
ACCGTATCATCTGGTTTGACAGCCCCTATCTGGTCTCAACCTCTCTGGTACATTTATGAAACTAGGACAACGTAGAGGATAAGCGAACCGGCATAAAAACCCAAACTCCTTCACTTAAATCACAATAACTCAACGAAAACATATCAAATCACCTTGATTTATCACGAAATATCTTCTTCAAAAGTTTCTACTATAATTTGGCACGAACGCGCATTCTGAACTGTCATAAGACTCGTTCCTCAATGAAAGAAGTCTGGGAAAGAGCTTGCGTGGGGTCGCTTTGTGTCTGAGAAGTCCATGGTCGGGCAGTACTCGGACATGAGTTTTGGTGCGTTGGAGGCCGTAACTTGAGATCAAGAGATGAGATCACACTCTCTGAATCATAATGAATAATTCCAGCCCCTCTGAAATCAACCTTGATATTGCTTTCTGTTAGAGCCTCCCGGAACGCGATCTGAAATGCAGGAATGAAGTCTTCCTTAGTGATGTGGGTCTTCCGTTACGCGTTGCGAGGATACAATTTACCATATCCTCTGGGACACACAACATAGGAGGAATACTGCTGCTGCGGCTGCTGGCTTTGATGAGGAAAGACTAGTACAGGCAGCCTTCTGGCATATCCTGGGATATCATATGTCTTTGAAGCCTTCAGGACTCCTGTTAGTGAAGCCGACAAGAAGATAGCATTTAACATTTGTGATTGTCTGGTGGTTCAAGGACTAGAATTACCATCTTAATATTGTATAAAGGTTCTTGCAGCTTTCCAAACGTCTCAATCGCGATCCTCGTCGAGCACCTCCTCGACTCAAATATAACTCTAGAGCGACTCTTATATGTAATGTCTGCAATGCAGGTCGTCTTTGCAATGATGTCGATCGCCATTATCTCCTCACTCCGCTCTCCTATTCAAAAGCTATGGGGTCCGAGCGTTGATGTCACATGTTCGAATCCGAATGCTCTTAACTACTATTCCTACTGGTTGAGCGCATACATGCAGTGACATGTATCGTACTGGCCATCGTGCCTATTTCAATTTTCTGGAAGCTGCAAATTTTGCGCTTTACCAAAATGGAAATCTGCATCATGATGGAATTGGCGCTCCTCGGCGGTGGTCACTGTGGTGAAAGCTACTTACTGGCATCTCTTCACCGACCATGCCGACCGTCGTGGGCGCATTCAGCCCTATGTTGTTCAGTGGGTCGCTAACCTCCCACAGTATTTAACTTTATTCCCTTAGTCTATTGAGGCCTGCAAGTGTTATTGATAGTGGATCCTTGACCTGCAGTTCAAGTTATCCATGATGCTAACGTATGTGTTACGGAGTCGAGCAAACCGTCTTCATCGTTGCAACTTACATTACCGCCTTCAAGAGATTCTTCCACAGAGCTTTCAAGAGTCAAAATACCACCGATACTCTGAGTCACTCCGGCACCGGCTTCAACCTGGGCAGCAATCCACTTAGTCGAAGCAAGAAGCGACCGCAATCAGTCGTAGCATCCATTAGACGAGGCAAAGTCGAAGAGCTATCGGTAGCTGAACAACTCCCAGAACCGTATATGGAGGACCGTGGATGTTCTTGTCGACTTGGATGACGAAAACGGACACAACACGAGGCCAATGCCAACCCTAGCAAACTCGAAATCGCAACTCGCCAAGAGGCAGCTGCGCTGTTTCTAGCCAGCATATAATAAAGGTACGAAGCAGCAATGTATCGATAGAATTCCAGATTAGCATGATCACAAAATGGAACTCGCTGTGTTGTACATATGGGCATGGTTGAGACTGCGTTAACAAAAGGTACTGGTCGTGTATTATATCGGGCAAATTCCCGAAATATCAGAAGATTGAGAGGGTGGCTCGAAATCGAGTTGCAAGTGTTGACTTGGCCAGAAAATTATTGCACAGTTTGAAGCGAGGGGTTGAGCTTGGTCGTCTAGCAATTCACCGAAGCCCATCAGGCACCATGCTAGATGTCTTAAGGCATCGATACAGCTACTTTCCTATACCCATTCGCACCGCAGAGAACTCTTCGACTCCCGAGATTCGGTGACTGCTGTTACGTCAAATGACTGGACAACAAATGAGCGAGGGTTTGACTGGATTAAGCATTTCGATCAACATACAAAGAATCGTACGAAGGGTGTATATCGACTTCTGATTCTTGACGGGCACAAAAGCCATCATTCGACTGCTTCTTTTGTTTATTGCAAACCCGAAACATTATTGTCCTTTGTATGCCCGCACATTCGTCTCACAATATTCAGCCGCTTGACGTTAGTTGATTTCGAGCATTAAAACGCTCGTGCAAAACTAAGATTGAAAAGTTAATGCGCGCGTATATTACTCACATCTCGAAAGAAGATTTCTGCCCTGTCTTTCATACAGCGTTTCGTACAGCAATGGTTGAACCAAACATTCGAGCAGGATTCCGCGCTACAGGGCTTGTTCCTTACGATCCTGGCTATGATATCTCAAAGCTTGATGTTCGGCTTCGTACGTCAACGCCAACGCCAGCACCAACCCTACATATGATCTGGGAATCTAAAACTCCACGCGATATAATTGAGACACAGTCTCATTCATATCTCAAGTTCGGATCGTACGACATCAAAATAGCTCACCAATTTCGCTTTTACAAAGCATCGATCAGGTTGCGAAAGGGGCGGCGTCTGCAATACGCGAATTGGCGTTATTACGAGAAGAACACTCTGCACTTCGCAAAGCAAATGATTTAATCAGCCGACGTCGTCGTACGAAGAAACATCAATTACAAGAAGGAGGGATAATTGATCGATGGATCCAAACACGGATCCAGCCGTCTTTAAGACAGCTATGCTGGAATGGCTCAGCTTTGGCACCAGTTGCCGAAGTGCATCTGCCTCGTAAAATGCACGACATTTCATCACACTCGTGTGACCAGCAACCTTCTCCACTGAGCCGTCTGGCTTCTATCTACGTATACATACATACACGCTAACAGAAGTGCTTTGTTTGTGGCATTAGTACCAGGCTCTCCGGAGACCAGCTTGTCCTCCTATGCCTGCGCTCCCTGGATACTCGGTGGGCTACGGCCACAATGAAGCCATGTGAAATGTCGTTCTGTAGGTTGGATTACTTCGTCTGAGACATGGGTGGTTCGATCGAAGCTGTATTGAGGTAGGAAAACCTTGAGGAGTTGCTGCCGGCTTGCACGAACGCTTCATTGCAGCAACCTTCCTCCATAGCTAACCACCGCTCGTGGCCGCCTCCAGTACAATCCCATCTGCCACTATGACTGGAGCCGCGCGAGAATTGTCGGGCCCTAATGGCGTCCCGGATCGAGCGCGTGAGTCGTTCGTACGTCTGGCCACTAGCCACGCTGTTGACTTGAGCACGATGGGATGGCAGCTGCAGGATTCTAACCTACCAGCACAAGCTGTCTTCCTCTTCTCTGGCCATAAGAAGAGTATAAACAGCAGGTGCTCACCAGAGAGGCAGTGCCAGCTACCTCTCCAGCTACCACTTGAGGTCTATCTGGAAGAAGGAGGGTTACTTACTGTCGAAGCTGTCCAAGACTTAGAGGTTCAAAGAGAGGCTTATATACAATTACAAGCCGATTTGCGAGAAAGTATGGGTCGTATGGAGCAAACTGAGCTGCAAAAACGTCGCTGTAGATATTGCAGACAAGCTGGTCATAATGCACAAACTTGTCCAAATGTTCTAGACATATCTGATAATTCAGATGCCGAAGAGTTGGAATAGTTGAATTAATTAATTGTTGAAATATTTAATGACTTTGTATAACGCCAAGGAAAATTGGCCCGTTCGCTTGTGAACTACGTTATACAGAAAATGATCACACTAATAAGCTCAACTTATTGCCGAGTAAAGCCGAAGTTGTGATATCCTTATTCCACACACTGTGTGAATTATAGGGTGTAGAAAAGGTCTGAATACTTGCCAGAAGTTCTCTGCTTCATCATCCCCACTGGGCATTCGGCTATCATTCTCATGTGCGTTCTATACCAGTACCGCCGTGCTTGAAGACATACCCGACTGTAATTCCACAGAATTGGGTCCTGGAGTAGCCTACAGAGGTGACTCTCACGCCGCAACGATATGTTAAGAATGTATCGAAGCGATTGTGATGGCATATTTCAATGATGACCTTGGCTTGGATAGAGAGTCTCGCCTGTCGAATGTCGCCCTTAAAGCCTCCCACTTTGAAATGCAGGGGAGAAGTTGCGGAAGCATCGATCCGTCATGTTCATTGGGAAACGTTATTTTCAGGTAGATCATCAACTTTCCTATGAACTTGTAATATTCGTGAAAAGCGGAGTGGTATCTGAGAAGCTTACCAGAAGATGGGTTGTTGGGAGTCGAGGCACGTCAACCGACATGCTAGCTTCTTTGTATACTAGAATGACACATCGAAGTCATGGCTGCTCAAGTAGCTCAAATATCAAATATGGTCCATATAGCATATTTTTCTACCCTGGTATCGTTATGGTGTATGCTTCAGCCTTCGCTTCAATTTTACATAATGGTGAACTTGGTCGCTACTCTCCTCCTTGGTCTGCCACTGGCAGTGGGGAGTGACTCTACAGATAGCAATTTGATCGTCAAAACACGAACCGGAACTTTCGTGGGGAACTATAACGATACCTATCTAAATATCAGGCAGTTCAATATATGACATTTGCCAAGGCAAGCCAAATTTGTGCTTACAAACCCACTCAATGTATCAGACAGATTGGCACATCTATAAATCAAAAGTACTCGAGTGCCGACTGAACGTTCAGTAGCCTCTCACCGGAGTACGACAATGGGCAAGGCCAGAAGTAATTTATGACCCCTCTAAAGGCATTGACTCCGCCACCTTTGGCCCGTCATGTCCACAGTTCATCTCCAAGGTTCCCCCGGTATAGGCACTCAACGTCACCGGAAATATGATCATCAACTACGGTCAAAGCCTCCTTGCCGCCTCAGTCAGATAGAACACGGCGGAAGACTGCCTTAGCATTGCCCTCTGGACTCCTGCAAACGTGACGGCTGCCTCGAAACTTCCAGCGGCCCACTTCTTCACCGGTGGTAGATACCAAACGTGAGGCATCAACATCCCTACTCAACTTCCAGTGGAGTGGGTGTCGTCGCAAGAGCACATGATTGTATTGCGAATTAACGTGCTAACATCTTCGGTTTCCCTGATGCTCGAGGCTTTGCTGGTACCCAAGCCATGAATCTGGCTATCTAGAATCAGCTTATGGCTGTTGAGTTGCTGCATAGCAAAATTGCTGCGTTTGGCGGAGACACAGATGCCATGACGTTCTGGGGCTAGTCCGCGGGCTCGTGTTCGACTGACTACTATATTTTCGCGTTCTGAGAGAATCCGCTTTTTCGTGCCAGTGTCGAGCGGCGATGTTGCTCTGAATCACAGCATTAATAACGGTAGTAACGGTGCCAACTTTACTTTCGTGGCCAAGGCTATGGGCTGTGACTTCGAGGAAGCACAGGCTGAGCTTCAGTACATGCGCAATGTAGAGATGGTATGTCGCTTGAAGACCACTTACTGACGAAGTCAATATTGAGTGCTGTAGAATCGGATCGAAAACTTTGTAGGCCAATACAATAACAGCTCAACGCTTGTAAACACCAATCAACCTGCCCTCAACTTCAGCGTACAAAGTACTTTCCTCTGATGTGTTGCTGACGAATGACTCGCAGTCGATAAGCAATGTTTCTTCCCAAATTACACAGAGAGCTACTTGGATAGCAAGGTCACAAACATCCCAAAGATCATCGGACACGCAGCAAATGAAGGATCAGCAAACTTGCCCTACCCGGCCAACTTCACAGCTGGTCCATCCATGGAAGTAATGATAGACTTCACCGTGAAAACTGTCTGCGCCTGCTGGGGATCTGGCGTGCTCCGTCAACAGATAAACATGGCGCCAACATGGCGCTAAGAATGGGCAGGACGATTCTCTAACCTTGCTCGTCTCCCCTGGCTCGCTGCATACCATTACGAAGACCTCTTACATGTTCTTTGGCTCCTGTCTCATTTCGCCGGAAACTATCACGCCTGTTCAAACAGCTACACTGAAGACGATGCAGGAGTACCTGCTGGTGTTTGCGAAGGATCGGTATTTTTTAATGGCCTGACGAATGCTGAATATCCGGAGTATTTGCCGCTGAATGGGACGGTCCAGATCACGCAGTTTCATGCTAATAGCGCGAACCCCAGGACGGTGCTTGGGAGTGAGGTCGAGGGGCCTTGTTATAATGCTAATGCAACTTATAATCTGTATCCGTAAGGGTGGGCTGTTAGTTACGAAGTAATGAAACAATCATACTTATGATGAGCCAAATCGAAGCTGCGGTATCTCTTCCTAGACTACTATGAACGTTTCTTCAATGGGTAGGTTCTCATAAGATGTGCGATAGCTGTGACTTGGCACCATTCTCACTGGCAAGAAAGAAGAGACTCATCTCAACATGGGACACCTGTTCATCACCAATATCACGTGATTCATGTCCGAGTTTCCAATCCCAACTTCTGGCGTGCTATATATCTACGTATTGAACGTAAGGTGGAGAAAGGTACGCTTCCGCTGGTCTTGGTCGATTTCAGAAGAAAGCCGAGCACTCTTTTGCAGCCAGTGAACATAGGGGTCTCAATGCGCTCAGAGCTCAGTTGCCGCGCATGTGTTGGAACCGCGAGAGCAGAGCAACCACGGGCAGAGTAGAAAAAAAGGTCGACTTAGGCGAATGGATTAACCTTCAACAAACTTTCTAATAATTTGATAGTGAGGAAGTTAAAATCACGCTTCTCCGATTTCTCCTCATTACGTCCAGATCGGGCTCGCGCTCCCCACCAGATCCAAATACGGTAAAGCGTGCCAGAGTCCGATCATCTCTGAAAGAGAAGATCCCTATCCTGCACGAACCGCATCCTCCTCCCTGCGCATCTTCGAGAAGTTTGTCGGGCTTTATTGTGCTTTATTTGATGAGCTGTCCCATTTTCATTCGAGCTTTGAAGAAAGAATCCCTTCCCAGCAGGGTGTCATTACGGGCTGTTGATACGTAGCCCATTCCCATTCGCGACAGGACGAACCTTCCTTCAGACCATCTCACCAAAAGCGCATAATAGTAAGCAGCAGTCCTGGACTTGTCTTGCCTCGCACAGGTCGCGGCTACGATATACATACATCTCTATTTTCGCAAAGCTTACACAGGAACAGATCTCGGGGCGCGATTCTTTATCATCGATTGATATTCGAAACAGCAGCATCGAACAACATACCACTTCTAAATCCAATTCCAGCACAGATAAAAAAAACTTTCTACAAAATGGCACCAAAACGATCCCTTCCAAGCAGGTTCAATCCTCTTATGACCGAGGAGGCTCCAGCATGTAAGACAAAGAACGCGCTTCGTCGCATCGCGATTGCTGGAGCACAACTAACGGACAACAGATGATGTCTTAGTCGCACGTCGTCGCCTTGGTCAGACTGATGTCTCGGTCAAAACTGGACAGATGGGAACCTCGAATTCTACGAAGCTAGGAAATCTTGGTACCTTCGATTATGCCCATCTGCGCGCACCTCTGCCAAGGGGCATCGTGTCTGGCATCTTCAAGCCATCGCCAGCTTCATACTTTCTCATGCGCCGTAGCTACGATGGATATATCAGCGCGACTGGCATGTTCAAGGCAACTTTCCCCTATTCCGAGGCTGTAGAGGAAGAGATGGAGCGCAAATACATCAAGACACTCGAAACCACAAGCACCGATGAAACAGCCGGCAACGTCTGGGTGCATCCACAGCACGCATTAGAACTCGCTGAGGACTACCAAATCACTCCCTGGATCAAGGCTCTTTTGGACATCGCTCCCATCGAAGTCAGCAGCAAGGACTCATCGCCCAAAGTCATTGCAGCTCCTCCAAAGTTCCTGGTGCCAAACAAGCATCTTGCAGAGCGAGAGCCTGCGGTCAGTCATGAGCCCATTAGACGCTCCACCCGATCTGTATCGCCAAGCAAAATTGCTTCGCCCAAGAAGCCCATAGCGCCTATGCGCAAGTCGCGCGCTTTGAAAGCTGCGAAGGTAGAAGCAGCTGAGAGGAGCGATGTCTCCGCATCTCCAGAAGTTTCTACCCAGACGCTAAGCAAGAACCTGAAGAACGCATTGAAAGAGGCTTCTACAGAGGACAATACTAAATTATCACGGGCTCCTGAGGTCAAGGAGGATGTTTCAGACAGTACGGAAGAGTCCGTTGTTCGTGTCAATGTCGACACCGATGTGGAAGTCAAGGGCGACTCTGAGATCACGCATACGCACGTCGAGGTCGAGATGCCGGCTGGATGTTCTGAGCTGCCATTGCCAGCTGATACAGCAGCCATGCTCGCAAAGGCAAGGGAAATGGTCGAGGCTGCGGTCGAGGCGAAAAACTCCAGGGGTAGTGCTGTGACCCGGAAGCGCAAGGTAATCGAGGTCGAGGAAGCTGAAGAGGTTGCGTCAACTGCAGCAGCGGGACCAGCAAAGAAAGTCAAGGTCGAGACTGAGCTGAAGAAGGAGAGAGTGAAGACCAGAGCTTTGATGGGACTAACTGCAACTCTGGCGATTGGGTATGTACCTCACAAATTCCCACACAGATACACTTCAATAACATGAGTATAGCGCGACTATCCAATACGTCTTTGGAGCTTTCTAGTTGCAGACAGACCAAAATTTGCGTTTGCATTGGGCTCGTTTTCAAGGCGTTACAGGTACGGCGGGTCAGGAACGTTTCTACATACCCTCCTTTCTGCCCCAGAACAACCGTCGGCAGAGCTATTGTCAGATCTAAACAGGATATATATCTGTATAGTTCCTCCTGTAATCGAGGCTACTTTGTACTAGAGCGCAAAGCCTTCGATGCATGAATCACCCAGCTTAGTGTGATTTTCCTGCTTTTCTTGCCTCCTTTCTGCGATAGGGAACGTACTTCACATAATTTCAACAAAAGATCACAGGGGGTGCAGGAATTCTTCGCGCGCAGGGGCCACCACGTGATATCTGAAGTTCGTATTTCTTATGTTATTGCATTTATTACCACAAAGAAGACCTAATTCGCTGTCCCTCAAGTTCTTGTACACGCTTACACCTCCAAGGCATCTCGTTGATACGTTAACGAATTTCAGCAATTATAATTCTGTCCCATTCTTGTTCAATTGCTGCTTTGAATTCAGCAACTTATGCCACGTCATACCACGTAGCCGCTACTTCACTATCTGCCAACAAGCCTCAACAGGATTCAGGTCTGGGGACTGTGCGGGATGTATAAGAATATGGAGATCTGTATCGTGTTTGAGCTTGTAACAATGGTTGTTTACCGATCGATTGCCGTGAGAGGGATCACCATCTTCTTGAAGGCGAAAGCGGTGGCTGTAATGCTCTTCTAAAGCCTTAATCTCTTCTATACGCTTTGATTTCCTTAGCATTGAATTCTTGTGGCATTGCATTGCCTTGAGGTATAACCTCTGATTCTGGCTGTGCTGCTCCCCACGTCTCTACCTCCTTATACTCTTCATCTCTTTGGTACATCGTTCGCGAGGCGTTAAAGGTTTGTAACCCTTTTGATAAGACCTCTTTGGGTCCTTGTAGAATATAAGCTTCCCTTTATGGTTGTAGGAGACTCCAGCGGCGCAGTGAATAGTGACATCTAAGCCTGAGGTTTTTGTCTCTTTTAAAGACTTGTTTTGGCCTGGATAACGTAGCTCGTACTCCGCTGGATTTTGGAGTTTGACCGACTGGAAGTGGACTTCATCTGTGAACCATATATACTTCCAAAAGCCTGTGAGAGTCTCGTTCTCGTGGGATTGGCCATATTTAACACGAATAGGCTTGTTTTCTGGGAAATATCGGCGATACAGGATTTCTTGAACTGCCGAGCACCATCCTGAGCCGTATGGTGTTGTAGCGTACGTGCTTAGGGCTTGCCATCGAGTGTTTTAGCTTGGTTTTTATATAGCTCTTTGTGTATAGGCTCTTCCTGGTTCGTAACCTTCCTAAGGTCTGCTGCAGTTATCTTGCTCTTCCTCCCTAACTTGGAGCTTATCTTTCTTGTTCTTCTAATAGCTTGGTCACCTAAGATCTCCCTCTTTTTGAGCCAAGTACGTGCGGTAGAAGGCGGTAAGTTGATATTGGGTTGGCGGCAGGTTTCTCCGAGAGACGTCGCATTTTCTTGTCGTATGTATCAAGAAACGAGCGCGTTTGATAGTATCATGTTCACGCCATTGGGGAGAATGAGGACGCTTTGATGATTCCATAATGTTGTTTTGTGTTGAGCTGGAACGGTAGTTGCGCTGTGTCACGTTACCACGTGACGCACAGAGTGAACTCTTTGGTTAGTTGCCTTAGTCCAGTTTGGGACTAGGCTAAGCGAGGCTCCGTGCTAGCTGTCAACAACTTTCCATACTATGTAGATTCAGAGGACCTCAAGGCTAATACAACTACGTCTATCCACTTACCTCCTGCGTAGCAATGAAGCTGAACCTCAGTCATAATACCGGTAACGCCTATCCTGGTCAATTTTGACAATTTGATTGTGTTGAAAACGCGACGTGGCCCCTGCGCGATGAATTCCTGCACCCCCTGTGGATGGTATTACTTCCGGTGGAATTCGTACAGTGAGCTTGTGTATAACGTATATTTTCCTGAGGGATGTCTACCCAACAAACCAAATTCTTTATGCTGGCAGTGTCAAATGTTACTATGGTACAGTATTTGCGATCTTATAATGCATGAACAACAATTAGCCAAGAAAACCAATATCTGATAGTTATGTACCTTACCAGTGAGACATACCAGTGAGTGAGGCAGCCTCCCACCAAATGCACCGGTCCATGCCCTTCAAACTACAATACCTCAACGTGTTAGATTAATGATCAACAAACTTTTCTTATTGAAACTACCCCTTAAAGCACACGTTCGAGCTGTATTTTCAGTCGATCTACCCATACTGCACCCTATGTGCGACTTTCTCTTTTGTCTCTTCTTGACTAGTTTTACGTTTTGATCTTAGAGCTCTGGGAATGATCTTTCCTGTTTTGAAGGTGACGAGCGATATCGTCGCAATGCTGCAAGTACGCTTCCGATGTCTCATTGATCATGGGGAGCTGATATGAGCAGCGTTGCGATTGCACATCATATTTCTGTCTCGATATTGGGCTTCTTCAACCTTTCGAAGCGGAGAGGCGAGGCTCAAAAATTGCCTTAAGAGGAAGCTGAAGATCAAGCGGGAGCCCTGCAAGCAGTGTTCCTACTAGTCCATGGACTGAGTAGGTCGGACTGGAACAACATCCGGTCCGTCCAGACTGACCTAGGTCGGTCTAACAAATTTGGACGGACCAGATGACCTGATTTTGGACTGGAACAATAGGATCGACTGGCAGTCGGACGGGCAGGTCGAGTGGCGTTTGAGTTGCCTA